>NNCF01130644.1:478684-609288 GCA_002313205.1 Laupala kohalensis
GGAAAGACATCTAAAAGTAGACACAAGCGAAGATTAGCGATGGCTGTTAGAGAGATTGAGGGTTAGAGTTATGTTCCAGCGGAGCAAAACAAATAACACTTCTTATTTGATATGTCTGATCATGTTAACTCATTCCATAGTTTGTAATATAAAGTTTCAACTGTAAATGTAGCGGCGTTGTATAGTTTTCTTTTCTTTGTACGAACGCCTTCAATACAATGATAATAATAATAATAAATTTATTGTCAAAAAACAGTACAAACTGCGTATGACCACGTGGAGGACAATAAACTAATTTACTCTCCGGAAGCTGGCAAGGGAATTGTATGAAATGTATGAAATTGCATTAGAAGAGGAGGTCATTTTAACAGTTATACAAAACCAGGTGTAAAAAAACAAAACAAAAACAGGCGTAACAATTAAGTAAAGTAAATATGAAAATAAATTTCCAGTCAAAAGAGTATGATCATGTGGGGAAAAATAATATATAGACAAGTACAGGGCCATTCTTTCTGAGCTCATACGGAAATAATATAATACAATGGAGTGACCCTTAGGAAAAATGATAAATTTTGACACTGTTTCAATACATATAATACATTCATCTTACGTTTCGTCCCATGTGTTGGGACCTCATCGAAGCAGTTGTATAACATGAATTCAAACTTGTACAATGTAGAATCGTCATTTTAATAAAAAAAAAACATCAGACAAATTTGGAGGCCAGACATTCTCTTTGCACTGGTTCTAACGAAAGACAATATAAACATGAACGAAATAATAAACATGAGGATATTGACATCACAATCAGAGGATAACGACACACAACAAAAATTAATAATTCGTTAGCAACAAGAAAATGCTCGTCCCTGACCTTCATAGACAAATGCACATTGGGCAAACTGCCCAAGCGAATGGCGACGACGGTTGAGTGCTCACCTTCAAGTAGCGAGACTTGAATACGTTGCGGGATTGTTCGTATTCGATGCGTGTGTTCTTGAGTCAGACAACAGGGGAAACGGTTACAAGACGCGAGTCTCATATTTATGTAATTGAAATTAATACAAAATAAATATTCGAAATTTGAAGCATTGGAATCAAAAGAAGGGGATGCAATCACTTAAAGCAGTATGAACGATCAAGCAAATCCAAGGGTTTAAATAAATTGATCAATGATGATGATGATGATGATGATAATAATAATAATGAAATTAAACAAGAAACTATACAACACATCTCAGGAGTATGTACTCTATTAGCACAGACAGATTACACCCACAGACACAATCAGGTTGCTAATATTATCCATCAGAAACTCTGTGGGAAGTATGGACTAATAAAAGACACTGTCCTATACAACAAGTACTACCCAAAATCCATTTCAGAGAACAGAAGTACCAATTTTATTTTGATAGATCAATCCTCACCGAGAAGACAATCCATCAAACAGACCAAATATTATTCTCATAGACAAACTCAAGAAAATCACACACATCAAAGATATTGCAGTAATCAACCCTCACAACCTACAAACTACTTACAATGAGAAAATTCGAAAATATGATGACTTCTTTGGAGTGTGTTTATATAGTCCCTATAGTCCTGTCCTCTACTGGAGTCATACCCCACAGTCTGCATCAACCCCCAAATAACATTTATAATTTTATAAAAAGTGGCATTCTTGACACTCGTAGAATAGTCAGAGCATTTTTAAACAGTGATATTGTGTGAGGTGAGGATGCTTGGTATACCCAGCACCCCACATGAATCCAACTACAAGTTGAGAAAACAGTAACAGAAGACATAATAATAATAAATAATAATAACAACAACATACACGCCTTAGACCAGGTACATGCTAGGTCAACTAGATACATCAATATACTTTGAAATTAATCAGGGGTGGATTTAGTGATAAAAGTAAAACGTTCTATTATTTAAAATAATAAATTATGTTTGGAACTTAGACATTTTATATGCATTGAGAACTAGAAATATATTTTTACACAATCGTAAATTCCCTTAAAATTGCATAATTTTAAACCAAACTTATGTCGACAGTTCCTGTAAAGACGTTCCATCCAAAGACATGATCTGAAAATGCAAAAGGTATCGATTGAAAGTCCAGATCTACAGTTAAAACTTCGTAATGCATCAGAGCCTAATTAATATAATTTTAAATTCAAGTATAAAACGATGTTAATACTAGCCTTATATTAAAATAGCAGGGGTCAATCTTTGGCAAAATGTAAGTGGAACGCAGACTGAACTTCTCTGCTGAATCATTCAAGAAGTGATAGATCCATAACTAATCCCCGTAGCCCAAATCAGATCGTCGTTCCCTGATATTCATCCGTTGCAAGGAAGGGCCCAACCGCGGGACACGTGATCATGTGTGTGTGTGAGGAGTGGTGGGGGAGGGGGCAGAGGAGTGAAGGGGTTCCAAGTCTGGTATGCGTCCGCGGGGCGCGTACTCCCGCCTCACTGCCTTCTTTACTTTTTTCGTTTTCGCGGCCTCCGTTGCCGCCGCCGCCGTCGCGGTGCTGGGGCCGAATGACGTCACCGCCCTAAGGCGACGGCTTCGTTGTGTTCACCCCCCACCCCCCACCTCCACCAACATTCCTTCTTCTGCTCTTCGCAGCCTTCTGCCTTCGTTCGGTTACCGAAGGGGAAATGCAAGGCGATCGTGACGTCCAGACCGAGAGCTCTCTTCTTCTCCATATGCATACAATACTAGCGTGCATATGTCTACTTCACACATTCACAAATACCCTTCTCTCGATCTCGGATTCACTTTGGACAATCAACGCTCGTGATTATTTAGACACAATCCCTCCAGACGTTTTCTACGAAACAAGCATATACACACGCATGGGAGAAACATTCACGTCCTGTCCAGGTTTCCAATACTGTACCTCACACCTTATGTTAGATCTTAGCCATTAGGTCCACACGTATTTACAAACAGTGAATTTAATTTTGAGTTGTTCATCGTTTACAGAAACAGTCTGTACATAAATTTCACAGGTTATTTCATTCAATATGGAAAACTAAATAAATATTTTCAGCCAAATTAGGAACTAGAAAACAAATGTCAGTTTTTTGCAGAATAGATCTGACAACATTCGTCTCATCATTTATGGATAGCCACAAAACAAAGGAAGTAAAATCAATTGATACGGTTGATATAACAAAGAAAAATACATTAATACAAAGAGGGAAATTTTGGAAAGTGTTCATAACAAAAGGGACAGCATTATCATTCTTTACCTTTTGATTTTAAAGAATTTGGTTAGCACACAACACAAAAGAAATATCCCAGAAATGTTTGGGAAAAAGTATTGATAGAATTAGAAAAAAAATGTGACCACAGTATTATTGCACGATAGAGAATGCACATAAAACATTACTTTAAGATAACCAATACTTTGATCATATCCCTGTAAATCATACTCAATTGTCCTACGAGGCCAAGACTTCCAACTGATGAGTTTCAAAATCTAAATAATACTTCTCAATTCTACTATTTACGTGTACTATAAGAATAACTACATATTATAAACTACAACCCTTTTTTTGGACAATTACAGCATATTTATAGTGCTATTTCTATACACTATTTTTCCACTCGAGATCGGAGTCTAATTTAGATGTAAACAAATAGCAAACAAAATTATGAAAAATATTTTATTTGTTGTTACTATTTGAAACACTGTGTATTGAAGAAAAAACAACAACATAATAAATGTATATTGTGATCGTCCAAAACATGGTCGTCTTGAGTTATAATTTAGTCTCTGTCGATTGTTACACGTTCAACAACTCGAGTCGCTTCCTCGCTCCACCTCAGATAAAAAACCCGTGCAGTGGCGACAACTCTCGACGGGTCAAGGTCTATCAAGCAGCTGTTGCCTCTGGTTCACAAGGTGACAGGTGCCGCTACGTGTTCATTCAAATCCTCCACTAGGCGTTTGGTTGGCACATCCACATTAACTGCGTCCCTTACGCTACAATAACACGTGTAGCTAACACTGTCAAAACTATTTATTTATTTATTTATTCATTGTCACAAATAAATGGAGCTGTAAAGGTTTAGAAAATATTAAAATGAAATACGTACACATGGGCATTCGGACATTTCTGATTTCATCAACAACCAAAGAAAACTGGAGAATCTCATTTTGTTCAAAAGTGCTCTTTGGTCTCTGTAAACATTGTCTCTAAATCTAAAGTTATAAAATATATCAATCTTTTTTGAGACCAAGGAACAGATTTTTAATAGATACCGTAACGATCTGGAGTTTGTTCTATGTATTGCAATTGATGGGAAATAATTCACATAGAACGAAGAAGACTGAAGTATAAGAGATGGAAAGATTTGGAATGGTCGAAATAATTAGGTTTCAGCAGCACCGAAAGGATTTGGTTTAGCAGATGGGAGGTGATTGAGGTAAGTGTAGTTAGGAATGGGCAGGGTGTGAATAATACATGTCACGATATACACAAGCATTTGAGTACAGTATGACCATGTGGAGAACAATAAACTAATTTAGTCTCCGGAAGCAAGCAAGAGACCATCCCATCAATTCCGACCAAGAGCCCTAAGGCAGAGGCAGATTCAATATTTCAGCACACACCAAACAATAAAAATAGTTCAATACGTGTTATAATATAAACATAATACCAAAAAAATTGTACTAAAAAACACAAAAAGATACTAGACATTTTCTTTTAATCCGAGCGTCTAGAAATATGTTGGAGGTGGTGAGCGTGCGAGGAAGATGACGTTTGGTCCCCCCCCCACCGTAACCGTAGTGCCTCTCGAACAACGTAAGTGGCATGCTGGAAGCAAATGGCTAAGTCATGAACAAATTCGGTCTCCTCCTTCACCCTTGACCGTCGCTGGGTCGGTCAGTTTCCTTTGCAAAGCGGGAAGCCCAAGAAGAAAGCGGCGTCGCAACGACCTGTTCCAAGGCTACACGGCAAAGCACTTCGGAGACGCTCGGCTCCCTTCGGCACTAGCACGACTCTGTGCTCCGCAACGAAGACCGTCCTCCCTCCGCGTGCACCTGTTCGCTGCCGCCTCTCAACACTTCCTTCGATGCATATCCTCCTCAGCGACGCGGCGGTGCGCGGTTTCCTGTCATTTCTCAACATCACGCATTCCACAGTTCCACGCATTGAAATTAAGGGATTGGAGAGAATACATTACTTGAAGTCACCATGCACCAAGGGGGCTTTCCATACTAAAATCACGTACGTTCCCATCAATCACCACACAGAAAAGATAATTTTACTCAGAAGAGCTCACATCTTTTAACTGTTTGGTATTAGAAAAAATCGCGAGCAAGACCACTCATTCTCGACAGTATTACTCCACAAACAATTTATTTGAACAGTTTTCGTTTAATAGGTGTGCCGACGTTTGAGTGTCACATATTATTCCGAGTATATAGTGGTCCAAATATGATTTCAATATGTGTACGAATTTGGAGGAATGGGTGGTTTGATGTACTTTTAAATTGTTAATTTAGCCCTGACGATGACCAAAATTAAAGGGGGAAACGTCGGCATAATTAAAAAAATTATTTCTTTTAATTCGCCTAAATGCAAATACCAACAACTCTATTGATAAGTATGACAAATAACTCACATACTTATCGTTTAATTTACCGTTATACAAAATACAACACTACTCAGTATCCCATTCAGATTAGTACGAATAGCGCCAAGTAATGTCTACTGTCAAGAAATGCCAAGTAATGTTCCAAGGAGCGCTCAAACTTGCATCCCAAGGTTCGCCAGACTACTAACTTATCCGGAAACAAAAAAATATGCTGAATAATTCTTGTGACCCTTCACACTGTCGTATTAATATATTCAGAGGCTTCACAAGATGTGATCCGGTGTACATGTATGACCAACTTCGTGTATTGTAAATACATATTCTCATTCAAATGAATACATCTTTTCATTGAGGCCATACAATCGCGCATCAATGGCCCGTTAGACCTTACAGAGGGGACACTGACTTCAATTTTGCTGAATGGATTAACGGCAATTTCGTTGCAAAGATTGTTGTATGTCCGGTCTTAGATAGACATATGTTTCTAGCCCCGGTAAAGCTAAAACGAAATCGGTTTTTGTCGATCTCTTATTCGGCAAAATAACATATGGCATGATTTCTATTGGTGATATATCAGAAATAATGAAACATTCTGAGCACGTATTGGAGTCTCCATATGTTTCCATCAAAGAGGGAAAAGTTTCATAACTATGTAACTGGACTGTAGCATAAGCCAAAGTTCTCCCAATGCTTGTCGAAAGTTCTGACCACAAGTCCTGCAAATCAATTACCCCATGTATATCTCACGTCTAGCAATTGAGTTCTTAAGTATTGTATTGAGAAGAAATTTCACATCTTTCCTTAATTCACCCATCACAGAACTCGCAACTGCCACAACTAATATTGGGGTTCAATTTGGGGGAAGGGGGGAATCTTAATCTTTCAGTGGCATTTACGAATAAATAATTCATTGCCGAAAGGCAGTAAAAATAGAGTATGATATCGTGAAGAGCAACATACTACTTCTCTTCCTGGGAGTAAAGAAGGGACAATTCCATCAATTCTGATCAAAGTGCGCAAAAGAAAACCGGAGAAAAACCCGGGGCAACATTAGTTTTAGAACTACTATGGCTATGTATGGTTTATAACGCGAGGAAAAGTACACAGGATGATCCCGAAACTTTAAGAATTGGTACAGGACACTGTAACAATCATTTATTTCATAGGAATGTACAGGAGCAAGCGACGCGATGAGGCATCTTCTTTATGCGACTCCCCTTGACTTAGATGAGGATCTCATTGCTCGAATATCCGTAGCTGTTGCAAGTGTGCGTGAAATGCCTGGCGTCTTTGAATGTGTACGCCAATTGCTCCGTCGACGCTGTCAAGCGTGTATCACTGTTGATGGACGCAATTCGGAACTGATGGACGCAGTTATTGTACTTCGAACTTGTCAACGACGCTGTAAAGAGGATTTTGTCATTCCTTTCATCACTTATTCCTTGTGTTTGCGCCTCACCACGTCACTCGCATCCATATATTCCTACACAAATGATTGTTACAATGTCCTGTGCCAACCCTTAAAGTTTATTATTTATTTATTATATGCCTTTTGACGAGGTATAGGTCATGAGACCTGCTCTTCCACCTGACTTGGGATGGACTTGGGTAATGGAATTGGGAGGGAGATATGTTGGGTTGCCAGGGATCTTATGGTGCCGAACCGACAATTGTCTGTGGTAGGTGAGGGAAACCCCAGCTGAAAACCTCACCTTGTTCGGGCGAGCAGGGTTTGAGTCCACGCCATCGTGGAAGCGAAAACGCTACCACTAGACCACCGCTGTCGGTAAAGTTTGTACTATGAATTCGGGATTCTGTATTAGGAAGAATATGAAAAAAAGCGTTAGACCTCATTTTGAGCGGTAGAAGATAGATGTTATGTGCGAAGGAGCGAAGGGAAGAAGAGGCGTAGGAGCATTAGCGCAGCGGAAACTCTGTAAAGGAAAGAAGGAAGGAGGAGAGACAGGCGTCGCTCGCTCGAGAGACCACGCGTCGTGCCTGCCAATGCACCATTACTATCAAGGCAAAGCCATCAAGCAGCGGCAGGAGGCACAGCCAGATATCCATCTGTCAAGAGGAGACACGCACCTGCTGCCGACACCCCCCGAAATGAGACGCGGGTATTTTTATTCACGCCTCGCATCTCACCAATACACGCGAGTAAAAAGAGACGATGGATATTGGAGAATATATTATACGATAAGGTAGCTACGAATAAACATGGTTTATTTGACTTATGTACATAACAGATTTCGAAACTTTGTCATTAATAATACGAAGGCCTATTAGTAAAATGGGGAAAAGTACAAACACATAAATAAATGCAGTAACATTTCGCCATATTATATAATAGTTTGCATTTAAAGAAATATTCACGTATGGGTGGAACATCTTTATCCTTACACATTCGTCGTTTTTCGCATTAGTTTTGCATTTAGGAAAATAAACATTGTAGTCGAGAATCCTGTGTAATTCTAACAATGTGTTATTTTTGCGCAACTGATATTTTTATGAGGATTAATTATAACAGTTTGTATGATGTTTTCAATTTACCGTAGAAATATTGCAAATGAACCTTTACAACGTTTCGCAAAAGTTCATGCTAACCCGTACTGAGAATGTGTATTGCGGGCTGCATGTATTTTAATTCGACCTCTTACTCCACTGTTTGTCGGACTGTAGCCGATGGGGACACTATTTTCAGTTCCGTTCTTAGACAACATTTCAAATTCGGACCAAAAGTGCATTCTGTCTTTTGGTACAACAGTTTAAAAGTGGCGTTAACAATCTTTACTACTAGCGATTCTTTACCTACTGATGTAACATGACTTCGTGTTTTTGGAAGGACCAATTAGGGGGAAAAGTCCCTTTGACATTAAATTTAGTATTATTAATTTAAATTAATTATCGGGTAAATACGGTATAGGAACGACACGTT
Source organism: Laupala kohalensis (assembly GCA_002313205.1). Taxonomy (NCBI): domain Eukaryota; kingdom Metazoa; phylum Arthropoda; class Insecta; order Orthoptera; family Trigonidiidae; genus Laupala; species Laupala kohalensis. The sequence goes on from NNCF01130644.1 coordinate 487,249, forward strand.
CGGTCAGAAGAGGAAAGAAAATATTTAAAAAAACATTGTAGCAAACGAAACCTTCCCCTGGTGGCAAGTATGGAGTGCTCCGCAAACGCCGAAACGCAAACCCTGGTTCTCTGGAAGCGGACGAGACAGCAATGAAACCGGAGGAGGGAGGAGTCGAGGGTCGCAGACGGACGTCGCTTCAAATCTCCTCCTCCTCTTCCTCCTTCGCTTTAATTGCTTTGTTGGTGCGGCCGCCGGCGTTTGACGTCTCTCGTAAATCTTGGCATTAATGCAGACAAGCGTGGCAGGAGCAGACTGACCTCCCGGTCACAGGGCGGCGAGTGTCTGAGACGACGGCGGCGGTGGGCGCGGAGGACAAACGCGCACACTCCGACGGAGGTTTCTCAACCTCACGCGTGAAAGGAAACAAATGTGAGCAATTAGAACTGCACTCACTTCCCGCCACTTGTCATGTTCGGAAATTTGTTCGTAAGACGATGTCTATTGAAAACGTTTAACATACTCAACTGCCAAAACGCTGGTGAATCAAGCAATGCATTGAAAATAAAACAAAGAAATCGAAAACAGAAATAGGCTGGCCAACACGCGTGCTCAGTGAAAACAGGAGAATCAACTTTCCGTAACGAGGCCGAAACAGTGGGAACCGATCTGACGTCATAGCGGGACATTTTCACGACATACAGAAGACATAGTCATGTTTTTTGTTTTTCTTCTTTGCTATTTTGATAATGGCGGATAACGCTAGGAAAATGGAGGATTCCACATTCTTGCAGGGTAAAGGTGACACGAAATTATTTATATTGTAGTTTTGTTTAAATGGCACCTACTCTTGTTTGCCAAACGTCGCATTCAGGTCAGAGGTTTTTAAATATTTCTTTAATGCCTGATAATTTTGTTAAACAATGAATGAGTCTTTAATTTTTCTATATATTTAAAGTTAAATATTTCTGCGGAAAGAACCCGAAGTCTATAACCTTTTTATTTTTCAAGGTCATAGATATTTAACATATAAACAAAATCTTTTTTTATAAATTACTCGGATAAGATGAGTTACTGATCTTGTTCACTCATATCTATCTTTTCTAGTTTTTTCTATCTTTGGTATCTCGTATCTATGATGTCACAACGGCTGCCACTACGTGGGTCCGCAGGCGGACCCGGAGAATGAACAAAGACCGTTGGCAATATGCTCACCTACAATCACAATGCTAATTTCTGAATGTTCATTTAAATAATCTAGCTAATATGTCTGTGCCTGAGGACACTTAAAACCTCCTTCTGGGTTTCCCTCCAATCACGTGTATTGTTCGTTCGCGGTTCTGATGACCCAAATTCAAATTCTATGAAGTACCTTGGTGGTACAGCATACCACAACCTCGAAATGAAACGGTTCACGGATTATCCATCTGAACCAGCTAGAACGCCTTTGTACCAAACCACACATCAAAAACTATGCTACAAAGAAAGCTAAATTAAAGATATATTGCAAACCTTGGTTCGCCTTTTCCAACACACCCCACTTCGATACAACTCTTCCGACAGATGTGATATTTCGGATGGAACGATTTCGGGTACCTGAGGGATCTGGAGCTAACGAACCAACTATCTTCACATGCAACAGCTGACAGCCATAAGAAAAATGCTGCCGCATACGTTATACAATGTGATCTCGAATTCATTTACAACCTTTAAGGCAAGCCTACAGGACACTAACATTTATTGCATACGAATCTATGGGCTAAAGTGACGCGGTGAGGCGCAAACACAGGAAATATATGATATCGTTGCTCGAATATCCCTAGCTGCTGCATGTGTAAATGTGTAAATCTGTCGTTCAACCGACGCTGTCGAGCGTGTATCACTGTTGGTGGACATAATTTTGAACAGTTATAGTAAACATTGCACTTGTCAAAGAGACTTCTCTTGCGTTTCTTATTTCTTGTGTTTGCGCCTCACCGCGTCACTTCCTATAGAATCAATGACTGATGCAGTAGCAACCTTCACACTTTGTACCACGAATTCAGGATCAATCTTTTTTTCATGTAAATATAAAATTGTACAAATCTATGTTTTTAAATTTATACAATATTCTATAATTGGAGATATAATTTTAAGTAAACATTGTGACAGAGGGATGTGGTAACGCATCTGCACACAGCATCCGATTGAGACGGGAAGTTTTTAACGTATGAAACCGCTACTCGCAATGAAACAGTCCTCTTCCGGATTCGTGTGCACTCTCTCGATCGCCTGAGAGATTTAAGCGTATTCAACGAGCCCGAACACACAAACAAAACAAGTACAAGGAGATGTGTGTTGACTCACGGGACCATGAAATTGTACTTATCGTTTGCTTTGAACTTCACTCTGTGAAGAAAATGTTTGCTACTTTTGATTCCCGAAGCACATCTTGGAACAGGACTCATTTCACTTTTTCACGATTGGATTTATTACTATTATTATTTAAAGTAGGCTCAGTACGTAGAGCGCTGAGCTGCTGGCTAGTCGATCGGGGTTCGATCCTCCGGGCGATATGGAAATTTCCATCATACCACAATGTCCACACTGACTCCCAGGCCTATTCAGACTGCTGTAAAATGAGTGCCGGGTACATCTGGGGTCAACCCGGTCGGAGCCAGATGCTGGCCACATCTCTTCTGCCGTGGCGTAGTAATATCGGAGCTCAACCCTCTGTGAACCCCTTGGGCACCTTCGTGGCCTGTTGTGAGAGTTTTACTTGATTATTTACAGCACTTTTCTGTCTTACCTTACCCGGTTTGAAAAGGGGGTACTTATTATTTGAGACACCTCACTCTTGCTGAAGCCACGGTTGTATATCATCAGACTCGTGGTTTATTAGAACAAAGTTTAATATACCCGAGGTTGTGTTTGGAAAAACTTCAATCAATACAGCCATTAGCAATTACTTTAGAGATACGTGGAACATCGGAGGAAGAACGCTCCTCTCGCCACAGCGAACGGAACAGTTTGAATGGTATGTCGTCACACCTTGTACTAGCCGTCGGAGTGACAGTCGAGCGCATGATAGGCAAGACGTGAAGGGTGTCTCGCGAGTTAAGAGGTTCAAAATATAAAAAAATATAAAAAGAGGTAAATGGTGTCGCCAGATTCAATTGTCAAGGGTACCACCATAGATACTCATTCAATTATCAAACATGGTAATTTTTTCTATACAGGGCAACTATCACCACAAAGTCGATCAATTTTCGATTCATTTTAATACATTTTCCAGCAAAAGAGCCATCACTTACTGCATCAAAAACGAAACAATCCTGGATATTGCACTCGACCGTATTAAGATAAGTATGTTAGTTATTTCGTTTTACCACAATGGAAATGTACAAGTTGATGTGGTTACCGTGATGGACAATATCAGTTCCAGAGTTGCGCCAAAACTTTTTGGATAGGCGTATGGTCATTTGAAGAAGTACCGAATAAGAAATCGATATCATAGAATATTAAAGTGAATGGCATTACAGAAAAGAATATTTGGCCTTTTTTTACTGTAGGTACAAATACAGCGTTTACTTAAAAAAATGTGATGCTTTAAAGAGTTTGTGGAGTACAGCGAAAAAAACAAACACACTCACCCCAAATTAACCCTTCAAAATCGTAATTTCTAAAAATCTTTTCTAAGTGAGCCCCCACAATTGAGAAGCAACATATCAATCAGAATTTCAAGATTCTCAGTCGAACAGTTTCCTTTTTCTCTGCATTAATGAAAGAATAGGTCATCCACTCAGAACGCAAATCTGACGTCGTGTAACCGCAGCGAAACAGCGCAAGAATCGATGTGCGATGTGTCTCCATGGGTGGGCGTCGGTCGTACACGGTTCCCGCTCCTCCGATGCACTCATTACCTGCACTCGCTCTTTGAAACCGGAGAGCCAGCGGATGGCGACGGAGGCTCCACAGAAACCGGTTTGCAATTCGCTTCTACAAACACGACGCGCGGTAAGTCAGTCCTTGATGATTCTATGCCAACTGATTCTATGCCTCTAACTCTACGAAAATGCTACAAGGAGGTATATTCTCGGATTCACCCCTCCCAAAACCATCTTTGAAATTGATCTAAACGTGCAAGTATCCCCGTAAGTTTATCCCACTAAAATATCGAGACTTATTCTCACAAATATATCTGAATTAGACGATCTGAAAAATAGCGAGATCTATTGGGTAAAGTAACTCAATGTGAAAGTATCCTAATCCTCTCTTTGCAATACCAAGTAGATAATGATAACAATAATTAACTTAACATTTAAAGGAGTATTCGAATATACTTCTTCATACATTCGAATACTACGATTGTGCTGACTGAAACGTATTCCATTTGTAACTTAATCATCTAATTTTCTTCAAAATGATCCACTTGTAGAGAACTCAAATATAGTCAAGAGCTATTCGGAAAAGGAGCTACATTCCAAACGATAACAAATGACCATCTACAGACTCTATTAACATACAGATAGAGGGGATAAACATTCACCACATATACAAACACCCTTACTTGCGATGTTGGTTAGAACAATTTTGAGGAAATATTTTCCTGCATGGTCATGAATGGAGAGCTAAGATTCAACGCCCTTTCTCCCATCTCACCAGGTTATTTCTCCGAGGGTCACTCCTGTATCCAATACGTAAATATATGAAGAGATCTCGAAACTTGTTCTTCTTCTGGCAATCGGAATTATTACCTTTTTGAATGCACGTAGAAGAGAAAACGCAGAAAATCCTGCTCCAATGTTTGCCTTGGTCGCTAATGAATTCGTGGCAAGAAGCACTTGGCTCAAAGTGAGGCAGCGAGGGGCTATTTGTGGCTGTGACGCCACCCACCCACTCATGAGTGCGACGACAGAAGGGTGTTTGTGGTTCAGGACACTGCGCGACGACCCAAGCAGCAGCATCAGCAACACAGGCAGCAGGTAATCAGGGTCGCCGGGGAATTTGCATCCCGGCTCAACCAGACATAGGACACAACCAGAAATATACTGGTTGAGTACACGCAGTTTTGTTGGGTGATTTTTGTACAACTTTTCTTTCTAACTCGTAATTGATACACGAATATATTATAATGTACTTGTATGTTAAAATCAAGGCTCACATTGTGCATATTGTATTTTTTTTTCTTTCTTCGAGGGATCAATTAGTAACCTTTTTATCCTCGTAGGGTCATTAGCATTTAATTTAATAGTGCATATAAATGCATTTTTTGAAGATTTTTTTTGCATACAATTCCTATTTATCAGTTCATCTCAAATTGAATTTGTAACACAAATACAATAGGAACTTTTTTTCAACAACTTGACAGCTATCTACAATCAAAACATTTTGTATAATCAGAAAAAGAGTTTTATTTCTCAGCAGTTCATGGCATCGATAAGTTACTTCCTGTTATATTTGTGTAGTATTATAACGAGTTTATAATACTACACAGAACACTTTTAAAGTTAGCTTTTTTACCCTGAACGAAGAAGTTTAATTTTCAGAGCGTGATTTGACCTGATTAGAACTAGTATCCTAGAGGCGGCGTGCGCTCGAGTATGTTTAGACATATAGTGGCGTCTTCATACATGGTGTATACTTATTGAGTAACCGAATGCTTATCTTCCAAGATTATTCGTAAGTGTGTTACCTCTCCCAACTCTTTCCTTGTCTGTAGCTGTGGAACCGGAGTTGGCTAGTTAAATTACACGAGCAACCGCAGGAGCGTATTGTTTTATTAATTTACAATGCGACGCGCGTTCGTGCCTTCGCAGAATGGTCGCCGCTGGGCACCAGGACGGCGCGGACCGCCTTCATCGCCCCGGTGTACCGTTGGTTAGGTTGCTAACTGTAATGACAGGAGCTTTTGGAACGTTGGTTGGGTGTTGCTACTGCATTCGCTAAGAAAAAGAAGACTCGTTATTGGTGCAGGGGATGCATTGTGGCAGGTGATTGATTTTAAAAAAATCTTCAACGGAAGAAGATAAAATTCATCCTATTCCTTCACAAATGGACGTTCATTTAGCTGACCGAGGATCCCAAAAATTATTCGAATGATCCACCTCTGAGAGACAGATATCAGAAACATTGGTGCGAGTCGACCCTCTCTTGTCCCTGCCCAATGATATGTGGATAACCTTAAAACTACGTACTTGTCCGAATTGCTAATTGTTTTTCATTTACGGTGATTTTTTGTATCGGACGTAACCGAGCACCTATTCAATTATGCTATTAACAACAACTTAATGGAACATAAACGTAACTGCATGTCGTAATGAGAATTTGTTTGTTAATTCTAATTTATTTATCTTCGATACGAAAATACTGACTGCATACAGTACTTCGTGAAAGGAAATTGAGTAGTGTCTTAGAAATGTTTCTTCTACACTTCTGGATGTTATGCTACAACATCCACAGATTGGTATTTGATACCAATAGATCTACTGGTAGAAAAGACACTGCTCAGATAATTTTTAGGAAAACTGAACATGTCGAAATTGATGATAAAATTATACGGAGGGAATATAAAAATACACGTAAAGCAATGACAGAAAAAAAACTGTCTATGCTTGGCAAATTCGATGGTATATAAGGAAAAATGAGTGAATTTCGTATGGGTTTATACCAAATGTTAAAATTGCTGCGCAACAAAGTTGTTTCTGCCCTCAAATTTTATGTTGTTTTTATTATATTGCCCCCTTTACTGTGGAAAAATATATGAGTACATTCGTAAACACTGACTATACGCCGTATTTAATTAAGAAACACTTGCTTCTTAGATAGAAACAAAAAAATTGAATTTTTTTACGATTAGGCTTCTAAGATTGGAACTGCAAGGAATGTAATCAAACGCGGAAAATAGGTGAAGAGAGTTGCTGTCACAAGTGGGTGGAAGGTGCAACATATATTGTCGTGAGAAATAATTTGAGAGGAATACGATGAAAAGAATGAAAAGTATATGCGGACTTTTCATCAAAATTTTAGAAAGATTTTTCTTTACTTTCTTAAAAAATTATGCACTAAGAAATTTAATGAGTGAAAAGAATTAACACTTGTGATATAATAGTCTACTGGTGACAGTTATGGACTAGGCAATATTTTGTTACAAATTAATAAATAATAAATTTGTTTGCATGTTTCATTTCTCCCCCATAATATATTAATTCTATTTTTTTTTTTGGTTTTTCGAAAGCGATTATTGGAAGTGGATAACCAATTTCAGCTTTCCATATCCATTTCAACAATCACTGAGCGTGAAAATTGCACACGCGTAAATGAGAGATTAAGAGCATATGATTCTTTTACGATCCCTCCTTTTTTTCTTCAGCTAAGGAGTGATGAGTTATACCGGATATACTGCTAATTGTATCACTTCATCCTAAATTATAGAAGGTAGAAATAGATGAGTCTGGCCGTGTGTTCAGAGGAAGTTTTCCTCGATTTTACGTGGATAGATGCGTAAAGGCATGTGCTTAATGAAACATCTCTAACCTCCACAATATTATCGACTGCGTTGATGTAGTCGGAGCTTGAGTTTCCGCTTGTTTCATTCTGTACTTGACCGCAAGAGATGAGAATTAATTGAGTCTTGAGACACTCCGATAACCCGACAACCTCTCCTCGTTCCCGTAAACAAAAGATCGTGCTAAAATGGCCTCTCTAATGAATAGAACAAAAACTTCAAAATCGTTTTGGCATTTCTAGTTCCTTTGCCTCTGCACAACTCATTTTTCTGAAGAGGAATTTGTGTATGACGAAACGGCGAGGCGAAGAAAGGATGTCTGCACCCGAGAAATCCATCGAGATGAATTAATATTAGGTTAGTCCGATATTCTGTGTTAACGGTGACACGAAGTTCCAATGAGACTTAATATCTTCTGAAGCATTGTAATGTGCTTTGAGTGCAGACTCTTGACCACGTATGAGGAAGCAATCCGTGTATCCACAGTGACCTTTTCTTCTGCTCCTCCTTTGCACTGTATTTAGCACGTTCTCAGTCGGTCATTCGACGCCTTCCTTGTAGGTCGAGGTGATGGACTACTACTGCTCCTGCTACTGCACCTGCAGCGCTACGGAGCCCCCTTTTCTTCCTCTGGGTTCACTAATGTGCATTCTTTTTCTGAAGAATATTAAATTTCGTCAGCCTTATGTTATTCGTGAACAACAATTGTTAACTAAGAATATGAACAAACGAATACGACGAAGTGTACATCTTAACAGTAATGTGTCAGTTGAATAATCCTATTAGCGCATGGACTACGTCAGAAGGAAATATTCTACAACAAATCTTTTCATGGTGTATAAAAACACGCGAGTATAACACATTACATAAAATATTCCACAATATTTCACTGAAATAATTTTTCATTAGATCAATAATTATTTGGATATACAATGCTGACTTCAAAACGTGTGAATTTTAAGAGCACGGCCGTCCTATAAAGTGGATGAAAGAGAACAAGTCAATTTGCTCCGATATATCGATCTATTTTGAGAGAGTGAGGCCGTATTTTAAAGAAAAAATATTTAAATAACCCCATCCATTCATACGAGAGATCAAAAGAAAATAGTTTAATGGTGAGATACTCGAGACAGGAAAATTGCATGCTGATGTGCAATGCTTCATTATTCCACAGCAAAATATGTTTAAGAGGCGCAAAGGCGTAACACCTCTCAATTTACCTGCAAAACTACAATCATGATATTTAACCAAAGTTCATTACAAAATATATGCTTTTGTTCTCCTTTATCTTTGAATATAGTACATCTAAGAATATTAGAGATAGTGAAACGTTTTAAGACGAAAATAAATTAATCTTTCACCGAAATTGTGCATCTCGTAAATGATTCAGTTCTGTCGATGATGTTAGTAATAAACTAAACAAATTTTATTGTTATTATTATTGTTATAACAATTTATATTAACGAGAAAGATTCCGAAAAAAATGTAATGCGCATCTCACCACAAGAGAAAATAATGATATTTCATTTATTTATTTGGTTTGTTGTATTTTTATTTTATTTGTTGTATATTTCTCGAAAACATTAATTTTCTCCTCAGTTTCAATTAGTTTTCTCTTGTCACATGTAATCTCCAAATCGATTTCTTTCGTCATCACAAAAAAGTCGTCATCAAAACCCCACAATTGATGCTCCGGAGTATCATCTTCTTGCCCACAATCACACATACCTTCTTTTTCGCCTTGCCTATTTTCTTTGGGTAGCTTCGAAAATTACCATGTCCAGTCATATATTGAAGGTTTTACATCTCCGGCTGAAACCATTTCTTGTTTTGCATCGTATATTCTACATTTTGCATACATCCATGTGTTTGTCGACCGTTTGTTCTGTTATCCTACCTTATTTGCCATCCTTCAATTATCTTCTCTTTAAATCTAATCATATCCCTCTTCCTTCTCCAATGAAATAGGAAATAAAAAAACTTAATTAAATTTATGTCCTACGAACAATTGCCTTAAGCGCATTAATAGTTTTGATATTTAATTCGATAGTGGAATGAAATAAAATAAATAAAGAATAGAATTAAATTGCATTTATCTCCTATGTAGATATGCCTAAAACGTATTAATAGTTATGATATTTATGTTGATAGTGGCTCCATGAATCACTGCACACACACAAAAATCAAGTAACTTAATTATAGGTTATGAAACTTGGCGAAGAAATCTCCCAACTACTTATCTGGACCCTTTTAGGAACGTAGTGAATTCTATAGGAGACCTCGAGAAGGATAGGGAAGAAAACAAAGGAAGAATAATGCTGCGGCAACAGCCGCTGGAGTGTGGCTGGAAGGCCTAGGAGGAGCCGCAGCGCTTCCAGTGCCTCACCTTCTGCCCCCCCCTGCTTCACTCCACGCCGCCCACGGCGTCGAAGGGCCGCCGCCATCCCACCCCCACCCCGCCCCCACGAAGGCTGAAAAGGCTGCGCGACGCGAAGGCGCAGCCCACAGAGACTGCGACCGGCGAACAGGCAACGAACCTCTCTCTCCTCGACAACGCGAGCCATGCCTGCCGCTTCCGACCACGCAAGGGCCATGCCGCTCCTCTACGTCGTCCTGGCGATGCTGTCTGCGGTGGCGTTCGTCTCCGGTGAGTCACTCGCGACCGCGTCTGCACACACGCTTCTCGCTATCACACACGTGCTCCGCCAAGAGCCTTGAGACCTGTCTCTTATNCGTTTGGACCTTCTAAGTTATAAGCATTTTTTTATTCTTCAAGTCTCATCTTATTTTCCTAAAAATCATGAACTTATATATAACTATGGGTGTGCATTTTTGTTTACTCAATTTTTGACTGCTTTGCTTTATGGATTTAGGCGTTAACAAAACCCAAGATTACACCTGCTCTGTCTATATCTCGATTTCATTCATACACTTTTCATCATGCAACCCTCCTGATTACTTTATTCGTGTGTCATTGTTAGTATGAGTGATTATGAAGGGATGGAGGCATTCCTCAACAACTAAACCAAGCAGAATACAAAACAGAAATTTGTCGCTGAAAAAAATCTAAATCACAAAAATTTGACAATCTGCCATTACATTTGCATTGTCATTCTCTTGTCTAATGATAATTTTAAGGAGTAGATTTGCGATATAAAGATTGTAATTACTAAATAAGTTGGTTTACTGACAAGGATTAGTAACGGTGCGTAATAGTAACTTTATCTGAGAGTTCATATAAATATTTTCATTACTTTAATTACATATATATTATTTAGCGATGTTCATATTCACTGTATGGAACAATGTTGGACAAAAATTAGTAAAAATTAAAGCTAGAAACGAAAGTTAAATTACTTCCAAAATTGGTATAGCTCAAGCTAAATAGCTGAAGCTGTTTGTCGGTAATTGATCTTTATTACTAATCGTTTTAGTCGAGAAGCTTCAACTACTACTAATTTTGTTAAAAAAGATTAGTTGCGACAAAAACTACGAGCTCTAATTTTTTGTTGTGAACTTACTTCAACTACAAAATTAACAAACTAAAGATCTACTCTGGAGTGTTATTGCACGTAAATCAGAGATACTTCGTAGCTCATTTCAAGGAGCATCAGTCATACGTACGATACGAGAGTGAGATAAAATAATTTTGACTCATGTTTATTTTTTTGTTTTCATTTCTGATTGTATTAGTCTACTCCATGCTCAGATGTTATTGATAGTGTAATTCGATACTTGTGAATTTTCTATGCCTCAAATAATCTCTCATTTTAACACTAATTTATCAGTGCCTTACGTAATTTTGATTCGATGAGTAATGAAATTTTAATCGCCAAATTATCCATCTCAAACTTAGTTACGGACAAATATTTATAAACTTCACATATTTACCCTATTTACATTGATATTCTTAGATTTAAAGCAATAAGGTCTAGTAAACCACAGCCTTGTTTACGTCTAGTTGTTTGTTAAGTCTATAGTTAATATCTTAGTTTTATTTTATAAGTTAAGAATAATTCGTATGTGATGTTTAGTCGTTGATGAGTTAAAAATTTTAAGTTAATTGCACTACGACGATGTTTTTTTTACTAATCTTTTTCTGTTTCACCATGAAAAAGATCACTTTAACTACAGTGTGTACTGAAAGTGAAGTGAGTATTGAAATGGAACATAAAAAATATGCAATAGTATCATGTTTCTAGACGGTTAATGGAGACATCGTTCACTTTTAATGTCCGTACCTGCATCTAAAAATCGCGGATCACCAAAAAATATCTTCAATATTGTCTTTATCTTTCTAGTGTGTTGTACACCAGTTTTGTCCAAGTAAAATACCTCAAGGTCCATAACTGAGTTGATATTTGATAGATTAAGGGTCACAGCTGTAACAACAGTGCAGTGTACTATTATTGAAAAAGTATAGATAGATTTTTTTCTGAATCGTCTGTAGATGTATTGCCGACTCTACTGTTGAATACAAGATCTAATAAGCATATGTTTGCAGGTGAATGCACTAAATGTAACGGGATGTGGATAAATAATGTCTATAACTGTCTGTCTTGTCTATAACTGTCAAATTAGGATCCTTGAAGAGTATTGTGCGTTGCTCCCGTAGAAAGGGAATATAAATTAAAATATTATCAGGAAAAAGGGATTTTTAAGTAAATCAGAAATTTTAAAACATGTGCGTGTCGTATGTCTTTTCGTCAAGATCAATTGGTCAAGTGGTGTATTAATTGTCACTTGTGACATGAACATGCAAATGAATGATGTTTGATGTATTTTTAATCCTAATCCTTCTATAATCGTTTAAACGAAACGAATTTCGAGAAATAATGGCTAGAACTCAGACTTTTTCCTCTTTATTTCACATTGCCGTGAGGAGCTCTATACCAACGATCACTGAAGTCATGTAAACCAGCGCCTCGGAGAGACAGACAAAAGAATTACAGGAATTATTACTTCCTTTCTTACTCGACCGCTTTGTCGAGAGGAATATACAGCATGTCCATCGTACAAGCCCCTGAAAGGCAACTCCTAGACGTCCTGAATGGGAGGAGGCTCGAGAGGATGAAGCACATGCCGATGGTGTTTTACCAGAGGTCTTCTATTCGAGATTCGAACTCAGAACTTTACTCTTTGCACATATTTTCAATTTTTGTACTCACAATAAATTTATAATATAGATAAAAAATTTAAATTACAAAAATGAATTAAGGACGTTTTTCTTTCGTAAAGAAATGTACGTTAAAAGTTAACATTTCGTAAGATTGAATTCCATTTTTTTCTGATGACATGGTCAATACAAATGTCTTAAACCTTTATTAACATAGTTTTTTTTTTAATCTGGGAATGTCTGCGGGCAGATTGTTGTGGACAGATAACGGTTTGCGGTTTCATGAACCAATTCTCTTCCGAAAAACGTTTTATGAAGATAAGGGGAATATTACGAAAATTAAGCTTCATTTGATACAAGATTTTGCATTTGTTCCACAATGTAAACACCGAGAATTTGAGAACTTGCCAAAAACTTGAGATGATGTCACATGTGTACTTGTTTTATATTCTCTACAACCAATCCATGTTTCCATGCCAAACGTGACATCAGTCATATCTGAGGTTGGAATAAAACACGTCGAAAGTTTGTTGGGTGAATACTAACTCTACACTTTTTCGACAGGTAAAAATGAATTTACAGAAGAGGTTAAAGTAACTCTTTTTAACAAAATAAAAACAAATCATGCACCACTACTCTAGATCGAGTCGACTGTATACGATACTACATACTCGGGGCATGCAAATATGTGTATTCTTTTGGAAAATAATTCACATCTCTAGTAGATATCACGAAAAATTAATTTTTGGGTCATAATATGTCACAAATTAATACATTCAAAATATCAGAATTAACTCGATAACACAATGAGCACTTGGTGATGCAAGAAATTATCATCGAAATGTGAGCTGAATACCTATAGCTTCTCTCGCGCAAATTCACGATTTTATGCATTGTTAATTCCTCAGGAATCTTCATTCATTTGCACCGAAAATGTTTTACATCAGTAAATCTTCATAAATTTGGTGACATTACTTTGTCATTTATTAGTTATTTATTAGTTTTTTCTTATTTCAAGTTCTAGCTTCTCACCTCTCCGACAGGGGTTGCGATAGGGGTGCCTACATGGTTCTCTACTTACAAACATACATGGAATATTTATAACAACACTTAATTTAATTTCTTCAAATAAAATTTCACGAGTTGTCGCAGAATTGCACATCTTTAATAATATTTTAAATTTACCACTCATAGAGATGTCTAACATTCATTCATATTGTTAGCAAACAATAGTAGTCCCAAGATTGGTTGGAATCGGTCACTCGATTAAGGAAGAGATACGACACATATATACATCATTGACGTTTCTTTACATTAAGATGGAGCAAATCCGTCAAACGCTGGTTTGATTTGGATTAAACTTTGAGTTACGATGTCTGTGTGATTAATGGTCTCGTGGATTCGAAACAACAACCAACGCGTCGTGCTACCATCATCCTCTTTCACATTCATCCTCCAATAGAAGAGGAATCGTCGGTCCCCATCTGTCATCTTATGCTCTTGTCAATTAACTGCATTCATTTCATTACAGTCTTGATTCACTACCTTCACCGCAACATAATCCGGAAGTCTGTAGCTCTTCTTCCATAACCATATTAAGTCACCGACTTGAGGAGGAGGAGGAGGACGTCCCTCGCGCATACTAAAGCCATTCGGACGCATACGGGCAACGCTTGCCAAAGAGGACACCATTCGACCTCAATCTGATCACCATAAGGTGCTGCTTCTCATATACACATGGCTTCGAGTTCATGGTGCACGAAAACATGGAGAAATGGAGGATCTAGAGAAGAAGTTGATGTTAGCAACCCCTGTGATGGAAAATGTGGTTCTAAACAACTGAGAAGAAATTAAAATATAAGAACTTATTTGAAATTGGTTGAATGTGGAGATAAAAACAGAAATAGTACCAATCATTGTAGGCCTTTTTGGGCAATGCCTAGATCATTAGGTTCCAAGCTGGGAAAACTTCCAGGGATGCAGAAAAATTGGGAACTGCAAGAGGTAGGGCAAACATCTTACGCAAGTTTCTATAAGAAAGCACACAGATCACCGACTCTGTTCTTTAAGATTCTGGTTTGCAACCTGGTAGAGAGTAGCATACCGAACCCTTAACATCGTTGTTAGAGAATGAAAAATGAATAATCATAATTAATATTGAGAACTATGTCGGGGTAGCATTGTCTTCAATGATTAAAGGTTATAAAATTCAACAAGAATTACGAATTAAAGATAGACTTCCAAATTCAATTCCAGAGGAATAAATCTCCTCAAAATCTGCCATTATCTCCTCAGTGGTCATTCCATCGCCATTCTTTTGTTGTCTAGCGGTTGCTCTCCCCCAGGAGGAGGTCTGTGACCAGCTGATGGCGAGGGCCCTCGATGCAATTTGCCACTCGCTCCCCCCTTCGTCGCCGTCGCCGCGAGCGGAAACCAGTTCCCAGGTGAAGAGCGTGAACGCGGACACAAGAAGAAGACCTGTTGGCCAGACTCCACCGCCATCCATCTGTCTATTTATACGAACGAAGCTCATTAAGCCACCGTTACACATACGAATTCAATGACTTCCGTCTACAAGCGGCTTTTTGCAGCAGCCACCAAAATAAACTGGACGCACTCTTCACTCAGGTTTATACTACGTTCGCATAGGACACGAATCCAACGCAACAGCGAAATAATTTCGAAATTTAGGTAATTCAAGTACGTTGTCCTTTCATACCAGAAAGTAAATATACTTTTAAAAAATAAATTCTGGGAAATAATAAATACGCAAATACAGTCGCGGAAGAAGTTTCAAATATTACGTAAATTAGAATCCAACTCAAACCATTAAAGAAATAGGACCACAAAAATGAGACAATTAAGAGAAATAAAGCAACGGGGATATGCTATTCTCACGTAGTCATCCCTGAACTATCAGCAGATTTCGAAGAGATCGATACAAACCTCGTTATTTTTATAAATTAATACTTAAAGATTTCTTTGCATGCTGAAAAGAGGGATGTAAACAATAAAAACCAAATGAATGAGCAACTTCTGTACAACGAAACAAAAATATACCGTTCGACAATTCGTCATTGATTTATCGAGAAAAACATCCAGATCCGTAACGGATAATAAGTGAGACATGTAACTATAGATATTGTTCAAAGGTTCAATTCTCCCAACGCTGTTCCCTTAGAGGAGGCGGGATGAAAGATAGGAATAGTTGTCTTTTCATTATACAGACATTGTTTCATATTTCTACATTTCTGTGACAGCTTTCCAATTAAGTAGAGAAGGTATAGATAAAAGAAGTCAATGCCCCATAACAGATGAATTCATAAACACCACCCATAATAATAAAGTACAGAAGAAAAATGCATTCGAATATCCCACAAAATGTTAGCGCCACAAAAAATGACAGTAGTCACCACGTAGTACAGCGCTAACGAGTCAATTAAGAGGACTCGTCTCCTTCCTTGCATCGGAGTATATTGTACCCAGGAGTTGCTACTGTTCCCTTCCGTAGGTTTCCTCTCCTTTGAACCGGGCGTGAGCTGTGGTCCCAGGAAACGCTGGATTCCCGTTCTCACACAACCCGTTGCTGAGGGGACGAAGGGTCCCGAGAGGGGGGTGGGGGAGAGAGGGGGTGTCTGGGGTCCCGGAAGAATTCGCGCGAGGTCACTCCCCGCGGAAGGAGCGAGTGTCGCCGGAAGTGACCCTCCGCCGTCGGCGGGGATTGCGAACACGATGCCACGCACTTCCAAGAACTCAACGCCAGCAAATAATAATAATAATTATTATAAATGTAGGAGATGCAAAACCAAACCAGAATTTATACAACACATTACAGGAGGATGCACTCTATTAGCACAGACAGATTACACCCACAGACACAATCAGGTTGCTAATATTATCCATCAGAAACTCTGCGGGAGGTATGACGAATAGAAGATACTGTCCCATACTACAAGTACTTCCAAAAATCCATTACAGAGAACAGCACGTACAAAATTTATTTTGATAGATCAATCCTCACCGACAAGACAATCCATCACAACAGACCAGATATTATTCTAATAGACAAACTCAAGAAAATCACACACATCAGAGATATTGCAGTAACCAACACTCACAACCTACAAACTACTTACAAATTCGAAAATATGATTTGAAAACAGAAATTCTTCGCTTGTGGAATATGCAGTGTGTTTGTATGGTCCCTATAGTCCTTTCCACCACTGGAGTCATCCCTCACAGACTGCATCTGAGCATCAATCGACTTCAACTGCCCCACCCCCAAAAAACAAACAAACAAACAAACTATTTCTAACAATACAAAAAGCGGTCATCCTTGACACCTGTAGAGTAGTCGAAATATTTATAAATTGTGATATTGCTTGAAGGGAGGATGCTTGGTATACCCCGCACCCCACCTGAACTCAACTACAAGTTGTGAAAATAGTTACAGAAGTTAAATAATAAAAAAAATTTGTTAAGGTTTATGTCTTCCCTTACACATCACCTCGTTGGAGAATACGTCCACACACACAATAAAACAGCCAGTGGCGGATCCAGGATTCGTCTTCTTTGGTGGGAGGCATCGATCTCAGGGACATATAGGGGCATGGAATAAATAAACATTTAGGAGCAACATGATGACAGTTCAAGTCGTTCTGGAAATATTAAAAGGGAACAATAATTTGGGTAACATTAAAATGTTATTTCATTTTCGAAAGACGTATATTATGTTTGGTACACATGTACTTTTTCATATTGCGTATTAAATTTATATTCTTACGGAATTGTAACTGTCTCATATATATATATATATATATATATNCGCCGCTCGTTTTAATTACTGAGGCGCATGAGTTTAGCTATATGAAAACTAATAACGCTATTTGTTCCAATATGCCATGCATAGCGGTTGTTTTTGAGTGACAAGTTATATTTCGTGAAGAAGATGCGCATTTTTATTTTCTTTGCAGATCGAAAAAATGAAATGAAAATCACTTACGAGTATTCACCAAGTTCCTTGAACACAAGAGATTTGCTTTAGCGATAAGAACCTGAACCTTCAGCATGTTATGGTTCCTTCGTATCTTAGAAATCAAAGGGAAATATTTAAACAAGCATGAACGTATCGGTATCAAAATCGCTCGACATTCAATAATTTCACATAAAAGGGTCTCAAGAGATGTAGATATCAGTTAAATCAAAGTCCATCGTGCACCTTATATTTCTTAACATAAAAGAGTTCAAACAATACAAGTACACAACGAGAGAGAATAAAACTTGTTTATTAGATCTGTAAAATATATACAGATCACCCGTTATCTAAACCAAGTTGTTCCGGGGTTCTTATTCTTAACGTATCCCTCCTATATATTCCACTTCTTTTCATCACTCCTGTCTAGCATCTCGTATCACTCCTATTTTCGTTGTATATTTCTCAAAAATACTAATTTTCTCCTTTGTTTCAATTATTTTTCTCTTGTCACATATAATCATCATATCAATTTCTTTCGTCCTCACAATAAAGTCTGCCCTCTCCGGTTCATATAAATCACAATCCCATAATCGATGCTCCGGAGTATCATTATCTTGCCCACAATCACACATATCTTTAGGTAGCTTCGAAAATTACCATGTCCAGTTATATAATGAAGGTTGTTCTTCTCCGGCTGAAATCATTTCTTGTTTTGCATCTTATATTCTACATTTTGTAAGTATGCATATGTTTGTCGACCTTTTGTGCTCTTATCCCACCTTATTTGCCAACCTCCAATTAGCTTCTATGTCAATGTATGCAATCCTGTCCCTCCTTGAGATTCCATTCCCTCTCCAATGGAAAAGAGACAAAATAATACAAATACAAAATGAGAGAATCGAACAAAGCGACTTCTCCGTTTACATTGAGAGCAAGTTTCCTCTGCAGACGCAAATGATGAATGGTGATAATTGATGAAGTCCCAAGGGGAGCGTAGTTAGCATGCACTTCATCACTTGCTGGTTGAATGAAGGAAAAGAGCAGCGTGTAACGGGGGTTCGCGCCCTGGGCGACGCACACGAGAACGTGGGTTCGAAACCCGTTGCTTCGCTTCTGTGCTGCACGCACCAACAGCCGTAAGAGGATCTATATCACGATCCACTTACTGCGGTACACTTAATTATACAATGCCTTTCAACAATACTGGAACCCCATTTGGAATCGACTGATGAAGTTATTATACAGATTGAGCCACTTTCTATAGGTAATTCTGCCGACATAATTAAATCATTTAAACGTCTAAAATGTGTATAATTAGATGCAATAACATATGCTTATATCGATTTTAGCAATTAATACAAACATAATCGACCATTTTAGCAATATCCGTACTTTTAGTTTTGGACGAAATACATTGTCCCTTGAAAGAAATTTTTTTTCGAAAATAATTTACTTCCCGGATCTCTTAAACATATATTTTTTTATTGTAGTAAAACATATATAATGTAATTAAACATATACAATGTATTTTAATGTATAATGCTATGTGGAACCACAATACGGTCTAATCATGGTCCCAAAGAGAGAAGTAACAACAAGGAATTAAATGGAAATCAGTGGTTTTATGTCAGTCAATGTTGATGAGTGTATTCTAAAAATAAGGAAACTAGTTTACTGGCTGATCTTCGCATATTCTTGGAATGTCCGCGTTTCCAATCGATCCATTTAAAAAGTAGTTTGTCTAGAACGTAAGCCAACAACCTCTCATTATCCTGTCTTCATCAAGCTCTCCTCCTCTGACCGGCTGAATGGGATCGGAATGTTTTGTTTCATGTCTTCCAAGAATTCCAATACAAGTATCGCTCCTTCCACCCACAATTTTCTCGTAGATACACAACAACTAAAAACTCATGATTAATAGCTATCATCACTGAAATAGCACCGAGGCGTTCCAGTGGATTCCAAGAATTCTCCTTTAGAACAAGTCTGTGCGTCGCTGCGATTATTCCAATAATACTGAGAAAAGTGTCTCCTCGCGCTTGTGCGATTCCGTACAATTTTCTTGATGTTTTTTATTTATTGTGTCGTATAAATATTCTTAATTTGCCAGAAAGAAAATAACGATGGAGAAACGAATTTTATAAGCAATCTTAGCTTAAGGGCACTTCCGCTGATCCCTATCTGCTAGATTAAGCTTTTTGGTTAGAATGCGCTTTTTTTTGCTCTTAAACAATGAATCCATTTTTATTGATTAGGGACCAGATTTATTTAGAAGGTTTAAATTAAATACTTATGACTTTTTTCTATTTTAACTTTCACTTGCTGTGTATACGGTTCAATATCTAAAAAGTATAAAATAAAATATTTTAATGATGAAAACTGCTTAATTCTCACTAATATCACTCGCATGAGGTGCTAGTCCCCCTCTGGTCCCCATTGATAACAAATTCCATCAGAAATATGAATGACTGAGATAAAGTTTGATTAAGACTGAAATATTTAAATGCCATCCTCAATGCATAAAAATCTCTAGCTGATAATATTCAACATTCTAGCGTTTCAAATACCCATCGGCAAAAAGAACCAATTCAAAAGAAATATCACCAGACTTCAAATCCATGGTTAAAAGTTTCCTAATCCTTCAATATGTTAATGAATTAATTGGTTTTACGAAAAAGTACATATCATTATTAATTACACCATAAAGTATCTTTTCTTAAGTTAATACTCAGTAAAGAATAAAATGCATCAACCTATAACTTTCACTGATACTTTCTCATGCCATTGTCAGAGTATTTCTAATATCAGTTTGTTAGTTTGATGCGTGATTATAACTGTTCGTCATTAGAAAAAATTACAATATTTGTATCTACACTTAATCTTGACACGGTTGTGCACAAGTAACTATGAATATGTGCGATAAATCGTCGTGTCCATGATCCTTTCTTATGAATAACTACAAAGGGGTACAGTATATGCATCACGCAGTACTGACATGTAACATAAAACGTTCTATGTTACAACTGATTCGCTGTGGAATAATCTAATCAGGAATGAGATTAATTATTATTAGGATTAATTATTTTAATAATTATTAGGAAATAATTAATGAAATTAATTACTGAATGGGTCTCTGACATGAGTATGCATAAAAATGCTTATCTATTTCGGCTAGGTGCTATAAAAATTTATTACGAAATTTGAAACCTGAAGATGGTTAAAAAAGAGCCGAAACTGGAAACTCAATTAGAAATAAAATTTTTGAAACAAATTCGTGAAACTTTTCTTAGCGAGGCTGTTTACTAAAAAAGCCTTCAATTTCAAATTATGATAAATGTACAAAATTTGCGTCAATAATGTTCCAATTTATATAAATGTGAAAGAAAACAACTGTTTCAGGAAAATATATGTGCACTGAAAAACAGGTGAACATAAAAAATCTTGACGTTATCAAGAACAGGAAAAAACGCGCAATTCATTCAACATGATTAAGATTGGGAGTTTTAGAGACAATTTCTTTGGAACACTAGAAAAAGTTAAGGAAGAACTTTGAACACGACATACGGGCTGGTACGCATAAAAGCGAAGTAAATGCTTTTATTCTGCTTAGTGTAGTGAAGTTATCGTTTAATTTTTATTTTTAAAAAATTTACAAATAGTAGCATGAACTACGCCTTTCTTCTTCGTAGTGAAGCCGATGCTACGTAGAAGTGTTCTGAACAGCTTCCATAAAAAGTAACTTATAAAGGTCTTCGAAAAACCGTAGCACGCATGGGTCTTACCATACTACAATTTTTTTTTAAGCATTACCTTCAAGGGTTACTCCGATAGTCAGCATATCATCCGCTTATACTCAGCGCCTGCTTCACACAATTTTTCTACGAAGGAAAGGTGTGGTATATGCTATACCTTGTATTTTTTATTCATAAAAAATAGAATGATAAGTTTTCGAACGTTTTCTATTTTATATTTTTAAAGTAATCCCCCCCCCCAATGAACACAAAAATAAATTCTTTAACATATTAGTTCTTTACTATTACTGAAGCCGAATGGGTAATAAAGGTGAGCACAACCCATTCAAGGAATTGGCGGCTTCTTTCGGTGTAGAGCCACATCAGCTACAAAAGAAGTAAGCAAAGTACAGTAACAATACGATAGCTTGAGGGCTAAGTACTTTAAATTTAGATTTAAACTCACTTAATTAAAATTTTGCGCGAACATAAATTTTGCTTGAAAGGTAAATATAGTTTAATTTGGGATCGACAATACATGGAAAAAATAAGGAATCGAGATCGTAATCGAAAAATGTTGGAATAGGTACATCACTAGTCCATATGATGTGGAATGGCGAATTGCACAGCATGGACGTAGGTGAAGGCAGGAGAAGAACGCGTGGCCGGGGAGCAAGGCGTCCGTGCCCGTGGCTGCTGCAAAAGGCGATGAACTCACGAGGAGTTTGCGCGTGACCATTGCGCGCGTTTGCTCACGTCTCACGAAGAGGCAAAAGCCCCCCCTCCTCCCTGCGACGCTGCTGCGGCTGCTGCTGACAGGGCAGGAAGGCACCACCCCACTCGCATGAGAACACGACGCTACTTCGCCAATACGCATACGACCATCATCTTCAGAGGAAACCAATTACTCTTTGCTCTTTCTCGTGTCGAAGAACTCGTGGCTCCAGGGGTGCACAAGCGGCTCTCTTACGGATCCAGGGGTTTTCCCAATGTCGTCTTAACACTCGCCCATTTATCCTAACTATTCTAAGACGAAAGTAGCTTCCAAATAAAAAAGGAAGGTCTTGCTATCGAGGAGCATATTTTCATGGCATTGAAGTGTACAGACTAAATTGAGAGTCGACTGTCAGCCATTCCCAAAGATTATTCAGTGTACCGAAGGCGGGTGCCACATTTATGGGTATAACGAACGTCGGTGCTCCTTTCCTCACTAAGAAAACATGAACAAGAACAGAGCCCCCACTTGGTCCTCAAAATGATTCAAGTTGAACAGTCAGAGGTCAGTTTGAAAGATAATGGGTTGTGAAACCATAACAAGATTGGTTTTCATTTTAGAACAAAAATCATAAATGAGATCACTTTCCGAGGGCTACGTCCGTCTCCTATGAAATTATATTGATGTTCCTCAACGTCCTTTTTGCTTCTGAAAACTTTCGTGGAAGTGAGGGCAGCATTTTAACTTGTCCAACATTCCCTCAAACTTGTGTAATAAATCAGACATAATACACCTCATGAAACAGGGTGCTCAAGTGCCTAAGGGTCAAGAGACCGAATTTTATGGAGAAGGCGGGGAAACGTAACAGTTTAAAAGCACTGTGAACGTTGTCTCTATATCCGGACTTTTTATAGAAATGTTCAGTGTTACGGACTGTTTAATTACGTTTTGGTTTTACAGCCATGCATGTTTTACAGTCATGCCATCATGAAGCTTAAAATGACTTCGTAACTTACACAAACATTACCTCTTAATTTTGTATTTTAGTTGAATTTCAACACTTTAATTTCCCGTATTTCTTCTATGTAGGTTTTAACGTTATTAACTTCTCTTCCTTCTCAATCAATTTGAAATTTTTTCCTGTACCAATCACAACCTGTCTCTTTAACTTCGCTGTAAATATTTTGTTGTTTGTTCAATGTAAAGTAAACAATCACATAAAATATGTGATGGTTTCTGTGTCTGACCCACACTTTTTTTTCATCAACAATTTTAAATCTACAGAAATAACTGTTCATATCTCTGTCCTAATATTATGTCATAAGACGTGTTGGTAGAAACCATTTTCTGTTCTTCTCTACAAAAAGAACATCACGTAGATATGTAAACGTAAGTTTCCGCTACCGCAGTCTATATAAACTTATTTGTCCGGGACAACCGCGTCTCAGAAGACAAAACTAGCGACGTTTCGGCCAATCTTCTGAGGCCATCTTCGGGGCAATGCACAGACCGAAGTCGCTGTCGCACTCTGCCTCATAGACTTACGTCTGTCTTGTCCTGAAGAAGGCCACAGAAGGATGGCCGAAACGTCGCTAGTTTTGTCTTCTGAGACGCTGTTTGTCCCGGTCAAACAAGTGTGTAGCACGTAGATATGTATATAAATCCCTCTCTTTTGCATTCGTATCTACCAAGCCTCAAAACAACAAATCTGAATTTTTTCGTTTCCATCCCTCGTCATCCCACAACTTGCTTTGGATACACAAATACAAGTATCCAGAGAGTTCGACGTGAAAGGAAAACGCAGCTACAGCGCGCGTGGGCGCCGCATTCCATCGCAATCATCCGCGTGACCTTCGTCTTCGCCGGAGAAGAAGAAGAAGCCAATTGGAGGGTAGGAAGCCTCGAGGCTGTGAAGATGAGACGATATTCCGCTGCAGTTCAACAACCCACCGAGGCGCACAATCAGATGCACAAGCCTGCTACGCCACTTTTCCGCATCGAGAAGCAGAGTGATAAGCGAGAGGAGGGGGACTCGGAATCGATATGCACACAGAGACAGACGTACAGGATCTTCGGATTCCCTCGCGGCGAACAACGCTGCGCCATTAATCATAGTCGCCACATCTCGTCGAGAAGATAAAAAAAGGAAACAGAGATACATGCTTGTACAACCACACTGATTAAGTTTTCTAAAAATAGACATGTAGTCTAAAAATAAAACCATGAATTGTGTATGACTAATTCTTGTGTATTTTATTTCGTAACTTCCTTCTTTTCGAATTTGACAAAATCTTACGAAATACTACAATATCATATATATATATATATATATATATATATATACTTTGTTATTATATGATCACGGCTTAAATCCAAGTCAAACGTCCATAAAAAGTCATGTCTTTAATTATTTATTTCATTAAATTGCTTCAATATTAAAACGGGTCACGAAATTCTCTCTGCATAACTGCGAAGCAAAAAATGTGCATGTCATTGTGACTTAAGTGTCATTCACGTGTTATATCAGCAAAATTTTCAGCATTCGTTCGTTGAGACATTTTGAAAGTTTCACGATGTCAGGAGTTTACTACTAAACATTGTTTTATTGATGTAACGTTAAAAAAGAATCCAGGTTATGTCGCAAAGATTAAAAGCCACTGTTTTACTTAGGCATAATGGTTTGACCAAATTCTTTTGAAAATAATCGAAGATCATAAAATGTATAAGCAAACAAATTTCGATTTTTGTTTTTCATTTTTGCCACAACTGTAAACATTTTTTTGGTCAGACGAGAACAGCGAGGATTATTGAAAGCAGCAAAGCATACTTGCGCACCTTACGACTCAGTGTGTTCCTCCGAGCATGTGAACCGGACTTCCGTCGAGAAGAAAGAGATCGCGGAGCAGGAAGGGGAGGGGAGAGGGGCACGAGAATAAAACAAATTAGGAATCCCGCGCAAACACAGGTCGTCGTCGGAAGGAGTAAGCACCGGAACGTAACCCCTCCCCCCTCACTTTACGGTTGCGGAGGACAGGAGCTGACTTGAGTAGTAAGAGCGTGACAGCGAGGCTTCCGTGCGGTGTACACGCTTCAACTTCTTTCCTTCAATTGGTCTACAGCATATAAACAAAATTCAAAAACCGAAAGAAATTTATTGGCGAACTTCCCACGGTTTTTCTTTTTTGAGGTGAAGTTGCTATCTGATATATATTTCCCATAAAAATGAAAGAAAAAATGTCACGACGTATCGCCTCCGTTTATTGTGATTGAACTTGGTAAGACCTCTTTCGATGGAATATCCCCCACCACCATCATTTTCATCGGGCCCTGGATAAAGAATGAAGAAAAAGAAGAATAGTACATGAAGAGAGCTCATCCATTAAGAGAGCTCTCGCCAAGTGCAATCACAATAAAAAATAATGATAAAATGATCAAATAAATTACCTCTTAGTTTTTAATGGAAATGATTGATTGATTATTTATTTAATGGAAATGAACTGAAATACAAGTCTTGGTAAAACTTTCCGAGACAATTCCGAGATGGTAAAACTTTTTGGACAATTATACAACAAGAATGATCCATACTTTTAACTACATTTTTATCTGCCACGAACTAATTAGTACACGTAAGTTCAGTTTCTCCAAATAAACATTTGATATACATTTCACGGGTAATCATGCAAAAATGTTTGCATTGCCTTGATGTATAAGCTCACTCATATAATAGGTTTACTCGTGAATGAAATTTGATGCAGAATAAAAAAGTTGTGTAATGGTATTCAATGTTTACCTATACTTCTACAATAAAGAAAAGAAATTTATAAGGTCTAATGTAAAATAAAGTTCGCGAAACACTGTATTTTTACTTATTTTAATACTTATAGGATGGAACACAATCATCTCAAAACTCCAATCACAAAATTTGTCATCCAATGTCATCCAATCACAAAATTTATTTATTTGCTTATTGTCTTATGGCAAGATTCATGCCACGAGTCCTGCTCTTCCACCTAACCGTGACTTGAGTAAGGGAATTCGGAAGGAGAGATGTTGGGTTGCTGGGGAACTTATGGTACCGAATCAACATGTAAGGAATGGTGAGGAAAACCTCACTTAGTTCGGCCAAGCAGGGTTTGAACCGACGTTCTACCACTCAGCGATACGGTGGACACGAAGTCTTTACCGCTGATACACTATCGCAGCCGCAATTCATTTTACTAAACGATTTTATTCTACCGTGAAGGTGCCTCGAATAGCACTCGACCCGTATGTCGTCCGCATAACACGAGAGAGCAACGCGTACAAAAGCGAAGAGTAAACACAAGTCAGTCCGTGGGCGCGGGGGCGGGCAGGTAGCGACGACAGCGCCGGTGCGGCAGGTTGTGGCTGAGGCACGAAGGCGAAGCATAAAAAGCAAACAAAGAAAAGAGCAATGGGAGACGATGCTTCGAGATAAATCTACATTTCAGTCGACCAATATAAATAACTTTTTGGTGTTTTATTAAATACCAACTTGTTGGTTTTACGTTAATATTATAACACGTACCGAAATATTTTATTGTTAGGAGTGTGCTGAAATGTTAAATCCGCCATTGCCTTAGGGCTGAAATACTGCTGGAGTATTTCAAATCCTCAGAGGGTTAAATTTGAATAATAGGATCGGAGAAAAGCTAAGTTTTCTCTACTGAGTACTAGTAGAACGGCGAAGGGCAGCAATGTGCAGCAAATCAAAGTCCACACAAGATAAAAATGAAAGTATAATAGATACGCTTGGTAGCGCAGAGTAACAGTCTGAATACAAGTATGATGGCAGAATGCGCATCTCGAGGCAATTGAGTAACATCTTATATACGCATCGGTGACTAAAAGTGACCTCACTTCCCTAATGCAAGGAAGGGGTGAAATAGATAACAAGTGCCCATTATACCTTCCACGTGTCTCCTACTATGAAGCTATCTTTATTCACACAGTTTGACAGGTTTTTATTTGATAACATTTAGAAGATATTCTCTCACGCTACTGGATGATGTCATTGCTTACTCATAAACAGATTGCATTCGAGAGGAAATACATTCAGACTAATTAAGGTAACTTATTGAGGCATTTCGATAAGAGCATTAGCAAGGCTGCAGACTCGTCTCTCTCTTTCATGTCCTCACTACATAAATGTTTATCTAAAGGTCGTTAACTGGAGGAAGAGAGCACAGCAGTGACGCTGCCGGTCCACGTTACAGGACCCTTGATCGGAATTGATGGGAAGGTCCCTTGCTTGCTTCCGGAGAGTAAATTAGTTTATTGTCCTCCACGTGGTCATACGCAATTTGTAACTGTCTTGACAATAAGTTTATTATAAATAGCAGAAACACATAACATCGAAAAGAAAGAAAATATACATTCGAAAGCTAGTATTTTTGCTCCCGACAAAACAGTAAACTTGCAAGGTGCAGCAATAAAATGATATAGGGTTTAAGTCAAAGTAAAGAGAAGTCACATAAAACCTGAACTCCGAAGAACTGATTGGAATTATTGCGGAGGGAAGAGGGATATAGGGACCAACAGACATTGGTCGCAATTACCCGGGAGATTTAGAGATATCCTAGACCATAATCACACCATGTAACAAAAGCCAGTCGTGAGTCATAGCGAAGAAGTAAAGAAACAGGAAGGCGAGGATGGAAGCATCGCTCATCCTTTGTTTTCGAGAGGAACGAACAAAGAATTTGCATCTGCATCACTGTCTTGATGACGTTGATCCATTTAACAATAAAATTCAGTGTATAAAAAATCAACTTTCGAAATTTGGACAGGACAACCTAACTGTTTTGTCCTGTCTTAAAACAAGACTTCCACAGAAATTTACATTAAAAAATATATTTTGAGGGTCGCGACCAAGTTAAAAATATTGAAAGTATCGTGTTCGGTAACGACCACTAACGGGAGAAGGTGGTTTCGATTCCGTTCTGAACCGGACTACTTAGTTTTCGATTGGGGTCTTCATCTACTCCAGACTTCAGAGCGATACCTCATTTTCACAGGGAAACTAATACCTCCCCTTCCCAATTCTTTCACCTAAAAGCGAGCAGCATATCTCTTGATTTAACCCCGTCACATAAGATAAAGACATTTTATAAATAAAGTTAAAATATATTTTTTGAAATTCACTGAATTTAAGGAATTTTGTTATCGTTGCAGGTCAGCGCATCACGACCATCCAACTGGACGGAACGCAATACTTCGTGAGTCGCATGAATCCCTACTCGCCAGAGCTCAACTACTTCCTCGCCTATCAATATTGCCGTTCCTTGGGACTGCAGCTGGCGTCTTTCGAATCCAAAGAAAAGGCAGATTCACTCATGCAGTATCTCAGGAACGCAGGTAAGCATTTGCTGCTGTCGTCACAAGCGCGAGAAAAAGACGGATGGAAGGAGAAAAAAGGAAAAACGAGAAAGAGGGATGGAAAAGGAGACAAGGGATAAGCAGAAAAAGAAAGAGGAGAAAAATGGGGAGGAGTAAAAAGAGACGAGGGTAAAAAAGAGTAAAGAAAACACAAAGGAAAGGGTGACGAGGGGAAGAAAGAGACAAATAGATTGAGATGAAGACACAAAAGACACTAGGGGGAACAGAGAGGGAGAGAGCGAACTGAAATAAACTTGATCACGTTTTTAGCAACGTACAGAAATAAGGAGAGGGACGTAAAAACAGATTTTAAGTTCGATACTAGCACTCATTATGTTAGAGTGCCTACACCCGATACTGAATCACTCGACGAAGACGAGAGGAAGATGGCCGTAACGTCGTTGTTCCACGACGCGTCGACTCTTCGGCAGCGAAAGTCTACGCATCCAATAAGTTTCTCTCCATCACAGAACCCGTTAACTGCGGTTCCTTCGATAATGTTGGTTAATATGTTTCTTCTTCTACGACGTGAATCACCTTTCCGCACATATACTCCGTCCTCACTCCACCGCATCTCCTTGCTAGAGTCCTTTAAGAAAATAGAATCGCCAGTGACGCCAGAGGCCTCTGAGTGCGTAATTTCCTTCAAAGCTCACTGCTTTTGTCGCACGTGTATGCAAAGCTCCTTTTCAGTAGACTCGAGAACGGAAAGAGAAGCCAGCTGAGCGCCAGCAACGTCCATGGGGATGGTGGATATTCTCATGATTCCCCACGTGGTAGTACCTTGAGGAGTTTCGCGTAGTATTTTCGGGAATTATGAGAAATTCCGCATTACATTACAATCAGTCGCTGGCGTTTCTCTTTTCTTGCGGACTCAACTCAGCGCAACAACTCGCCGCAGAAGCGACGAAGAGCGAAGGCAACAGCAGCGCAACAAAACCATGAGGTGATCACAGCCCATCACACCGTGTTCCCTCGACGCGGAAATGCAGCAGGCAATAGAAAAGAAATCGTGCATAGCGATATGAAATGTCTTACTCCACACGTACGCACACGAAGACAAAAATATACTTGAAAAATTTGTATCGAAAAACCTTCATAAACAACACGAACCTTTTAAATTTAACTCATACTAAAATTACTATCTCATTTTTAGGACGATTTTGACATATCAATGCGAATTATTTTATTTAATAACATTTTTGGTAAAATAATTGAACTGGAGATGGTCACAGCGTTCTATTTGTTTAATCAAGTTTGTGGTTGTTCTTTAGAAAACAGAGCAATTATTTGAAGAGTGGCGACCTCGAGAAAAAAAATCAATCGTATGCCTCTGATTTGAGCTTCATTTCCCAACAGAAATGTGAATGTCTTCATTAACGCCGCTATCTCGTTCCTTCGTCTTTCAATGGATCCTTTGTTTCCTGCAGAGCAACTGCAACACTTCGTACACAGAAAGGGAGGGGAAGAAGAAGATGACGGGGAGGAAGAGGGAGGGAAGGGTATTTAAGAGGTATCACCAAACAATTCGAACGAAGACACCACCTTGGCGAAGCGTCAAAGCGATAGAGGGAGGATGAGGAGGAACAAAAAACGTCAGCGCAATCAACAGTAGTAGCAGCATCCTGTCTCACTTCTGCTTGAAATGTCTCGCATTTGCTTCTCACCTCAACACATCTGCGTAATCCAGAATCGGAAAACTACTTTTCGCTCCAAGAAGACAGATCATACAATTGAGGCATGTAAATGCAAAAGGTTCTAAACGCCAAAAATATGTATTAAACAGGAAAGACAAATTGATTAAACACCACAGTTGATTACGGAAAATAATGAAATAATCATCAAAGATTACTTGTTTAATGTTAAAGTTAATGGCGCTTTAAAAAAATTATCCAAATTTAGTGATTCTGTTAAAACCACTGTAAGTAACAAATAATTAAAATAGCGATAATGTTCTAAGTGCCAGATATGATTCCCAAAACTGCTCCAGTACCATTTATTTCAATAAGATATTTATTCATGTCTTATGGTGAGATTCCGCTCTTCCACATAACCGTGACTTGGGTGAGGGAATTGGGAAGGAGACGCGTTGAGTTGCCGGAGAGTGTATGGTACCGAACCAACATGTATTGAGAGGATGAGGGAGATCCCAGCTGAAAACCACACCTAGTTCGACCAAGCAGGATTTGAACCCACGCTCAGCAGTTTCGTGTAAGCGAAGACGCTACCAAAATACCACAGTTATCGAAATAAATAACATCTACCCCTTATTTTTCTGGAGTATCCATACAATTAATTAACAATTTAAATTTTAGTGTGCAGCCTTTATCTCCGAAGTGGCTCGATAAATTTTGCTGAATATTACAAGGATATTGATACATTCCTGAACAATGATTCCTGAAATTTCGCACATCATTGGGCCAAAAACCGAGTGGCAAAATTACGGCCATTTGCTAAATTGTCTGTTTCTATTTGTGCACTTTACGAGTCTGAATTGTTGGCATGGATCGATTTAACTAGATCATTTAAATTGACAATAAATTTCAACAATTTGAGCTATTCGGGGAAAGTAGATATATCAAATATAAAATTTGTCTAAGAACGATTTTTTGAAAAAAAAACAACAAAAAAAACCCAACAACAACAACCCATAAAATTTTACGTCCTAGTCCTTTTCTAGAACTATTTAAGCAAATTGAATTTATGTCCACCTACACACGAAGATAAATCAACATCCACCAGGCACAAATGACGACGAATCGGGATCGAACTAAGAATCTCCAGAGGCGTTAACCATAACGCTATTTATTTATTTATTATATACCTTTCGGCGAGGTTCAGGTCATGAAGACTGCTCTTCCACATAACCGTTGGACTTGGGTAAGGGAATTGGGAAGGAGAGATGTTAGGTTGTCGGAGAACTTATGGTACTGAACCGACATTTGTCTGGAGGTGAGAACCCCAGCTGGAAACCTCACCTTGTTCGGTTTGCAGGATATAACAAATTCGACTATTGGACGTCTGGGAATCGCTTGGGCACCGACATGCTGCTGTGGATGAGCTCCGGCGCCCCCTTCAACACCACCTTCGACTACATGCGTCGCTCGGCGGCGGACGACGCGGCCTTGGGGGCAGGCGACGCGGCGGGCGACGGCTCCAGCGCCACCCCCACCACTTCCCATGGACCAGCCCCCGCCGCCCCCGCAGCCGCCGGAGGAGGTGGACCCAACTCGCGCGCGGGATTAGGCAGAGCACGCAGTCGTCGCCCAGGGAGACAGAGGTGAGCACGCTACATGACAAGCATACAAAAACCGAATGCGAACACGATCTACTATTCATAGCTCAAATATCGATGTTCTAGTCACGTTTTTTGAAGTGACATCGTAGGTTACATTATATAAAACGCAAGGGCTTTAATTACCTAGACGTTGGCGACTCCTAGAGTCCCAATAAAAAAATTATAATGTTTACATGCGTTGGTTGTATTTATTTTTAATCTTTCAATTTCAAGAACCTTTACTAAATGGAATCTAGAGAAGATTTATAAGTATTATTATAAGAGAAGAATATGCAAAAGTATTTTCCAGTATTTGTAATTTACATCACGAATCTACAAATTTAACTTTTGACTCCGATAATCGAAAATAACAATTCACTGCTTCTCGGAACCAAAACTGATCTATCTCAATTCATAAGGGATTTTATAGATGAGTTTCTTGACAATAGGAAAAATATCAACACAAAATTATAAACAATAATATTGTAGTATATCACTCACTCATCACAAGAATTTATTTATTTAAAAAAACAAGAAAAGCCTCGAAACTACTCCGTTACCCAACCAGAAAAAAAGTAAAAACCAATAATTCTAAATACGGCTAGTACGTCACTGATTCGTTTCATCTATTGATCCACCGTGATTTCAGCGCCGAAGAAGTGGCGACGGGCTGCGTGGCGCTCAAATCTCCGACCCTCGACTGGGACACGGACGATTGCCTACAACTGAAGGACTTCATCTGCGAGCAAACGCGCTGCTACTACTACAATTACGGCTCCATCCCAGTGTCCACGTCCCAGGGGTAAGAGCAGCAGGTGAGGACTGCCCCGGAATAATACAGCTTTATCCAAGTCACCACAAGTCACTCTGCACTGCACTCGGCGGATTCCTTGTAAATAAGATTCCTTCGAGCCAATGTAAATAAGCCTTCCTTCTTTCGCAGAAGATAACATTAATTATTTTTGTAAAAAATTTAACCCTGATTTCACGATAAACGATTGATGACCTGGATAAGGTGAACCTTTCCCGAGCTTCTGGGCAGACCTTCCCTCCCCGAAATGAAATGTTCTTGTATGTTTTTGCGCATGCTGCTATGCGAATGCTAAGAGCGTGAATGCCCGCCGTTCCCAGGGCGAGAAAGAGGTTACACTGAAGTGGGCCCCGTTTGACCGTTGGCGCAGGGAGAAGAAAGCATCGCGGCAGCCCACGACCAGCGCAGCGCCCTCGACCTCCTCCTCCTCCTCCTCTACAACAACAACAACCACCACTACCACAATCACCCCCTTGTCGCCTTCCCCCGCCCCCGCCTTCCCAGATCCCCCAATCTCCTTCCCTTCCTTCCCCACCCAGCGCCCGTCCTCCTCCTCAGAAGAAGAAAACGATGACTCCGCCAGAGAAGACGAAACCCCTGACGAGAGCTTCAACTTCGCGTCGCGCAGCTTCCCAGAGAAAGACGCCGTCGCCAATGTGGTGTACGTGACGGCGGTGGGCGTCGATTCGCTGCTCAACGCCACGGCCACGCCCCCCACGCTCTCCAAAGATCACGGCGAAGACCTAACGGTGGCTGCGGCGACGCCTACGACGCCCACCACCACCACCACCACGACGCCTCAGCCCCCGGCGGCCACCCCCGAGGCAGCACAGCCCCCCGCCGTCGCCATCGCCACCGGCAGATTCCTCGTCCGCAACGGACGCGTCGAGCTCAACCCTCCGCTGCGGGAGTGACCCTCTGGTCTCCCACCCCCTGTCCACTCCAGTTGCCAAGGCATGTGGCGTCACGGAACGTCATTGCAATCCCTTCGGAACAACCGCGTTCATCCGACAAGAAAGCGCTTACCTAAGAAACATACTAAAATGTTCAATTATCGAAATAAAATATCCATCACTATTTAGTACGTATTATACTACTTTACACACAAATTATTTGTTTCAAAGAAACATTTGATACGATGAATCTTTTTATATATGAAATTTAAAACTTCACGAGTCGGATTAACACGTTTGTACTGAAATATGTCAAGAATGTATGTTTATTGTACAGCTTCCTCTTGTGCTAAATCAAGAATCCATTTTCCCCTCCCTGAACCAATGTGTTATGTCTGCTGCTACGAATTCACACATCGAAATCGAAGGTGGTGAATTGACCTTTAATTCCAACATCCCATTTTACTTGCAATGTGTAGGACAGTGCTCTCTCGCTGTATGACATGTTATAAGATGATGAGCTTTATATTTTCTGCTTCACAAAGAGCAAATATAACGAGAACAAGTGAATGAAAACTTATAATTTGCTTTAGGGGTTGTTACAGGCTCCTATGTGAATCTTTAGTGCTTGCTGTTCAAACAATGGAGCTTTCATGTGTTTTGATGCTCCATTTATAGATGAACAATGAGCATAACTGATTCACAGTGTGTATTTTAAGTTTAAGGTATTATTATTCATAAAAGACAAGACTGTCTTCATTTTATATATAAGTGTCAAACTTTTTAATAAATAAATACTCAAAGAAAAAATCCACTGCAGGAAAATGATGTAAATTTTCCATCCATAAATATACAAAATCCTAATACTAAAAATAATACTTCACAGCTTAGAATTACATACAAAAAGATTGTATACTCTATACCTCATACTATAATAGATGGTTCATTCTATCTTCCTCATTGTAGGTGTATAACAAACTTTATGACAAGGATGATATTGGAGGCATATTAAATTTGTTTTTGTTTTCATATATTGTACAATACACAATATGCTCTATAGTTTTCAGTAGCTAGTGATATAACTTGGGCCAATCTTTCAGTTTATATCTGTTATTAAATCGGTGATAACAGATTTTACAGTAAGTTATCATTTCATATTCTGTTCACACGATTTTATAAATGTAAGCATTTTTACAATCATAGTAACCATGGAATAGTGGACAACTATTTCTTTGTTAGAGAAAATTGCCAAGATATAACATTTAAGAAATAAAGAAGGTCAGAAGAAGATCATTGGAGAACAGCTGGGAATCCAAATATGACATCATAAATGTCATAAGAGTATGTCACAGACAGGTAATCAAACAATAAATGAATAAAAAATGAAAGTGATTCAAAACAAAAGCTCCAAAAATACTGAATCTGAAAACACCACATGAAATACAATTGAAATTCTATCATCACTCACTCTCCTTTCACTTTGAAGAGTAAACACAACACACAGAAGTAACAATAAGACCACACTCACCAACCGTTGATAACTCCTTCCATATTGAGCATCGGCACAATTTTAAAAATGAACTTGTTGCGGACCATGATGGCAGCAGGAGCATTACTCAGCAAATACTGGATGGTGCCATGCATGACCCATGATGCATTGCTTTCCCCAGGATGAACACGAGCAGTGAGGAAGACCACTTCCCGATCCTAAAGAATCATAAACCCACATTTTCCTGAAGTGCAATAAAATAAACATGGAAAGATTTCACATTTTAATTTTTCACAAATAAACAAATTTTGGTGTCAGAAAAAGCAATGACAAATTGCACATGACCCGAACTCCATGCATGTGACATGGAGGAAAATTGACTAATTTACCCTCTGGAAGCAAGCAAGAGACCAATCCATCAATTCCAGTCAAATGGACCAAAAGCGGTAGTGAATGAACATTTCTGCACCCTAAGGTAAAATCATACAACAGTGACCCAATGATAGTAGTTACTGAAGTTTTGTTTGAAGTGTGCGATTTACAAATGAGTCAAAAATCAGCTTATAATTGGGCTATATCTGAAAAGCAGATTACTTATGGGCTAGGTGATGTAACAGCAGATAGCACAAGTATAGTAAATATAGTTTTAGAAGATGATATAAATATATTTTTAGAGTACTATTTATGAGGACATGCTTTGGTTACCAAGTTTTCTTTACATTTGATGCTTGGATTTTTTGCTTCAGAAAGAAAATATTCATTAGCTTTATGAAAATGTTTATAAAAAAAAAATTTAATGAGAAAAACATAAGAACACAAACTATGTAATTTATTTAAATATTCTCTAAGTTTTCCAAGGTCTCTGCAACATCACAATTAACAATTTTGAAACAGTTTGAACATAAGGTGATATGAGGAAAACATTACCTCAAATCAGGAAATGTTAAAAAAAAGTTAACTAAATCTTCAAATTATATTGCACACCAATATAATGAGCATATCTTAGTCTGTTCTAGGTATACGTAAAGTAAAACTTTCACATCAAATTTGAGTTCAACAATAGTTCTTGAGCAACAAAAACTAACAGTAGTAGTTAAGGGATAATAAGTACTTTTAAATTGTCTGGCATACAAAAAAAAAACTTTTTCAAGTAAGAAAAAAGGATTGAAAAACTATTTACAATTTGGATTTGAGGTTTGCTCCAGCAGTCATAATAATGACATCATTCAATGAATTTTGATGGAGGTGAGATTTTAATAGTACATCAAGGTCATTCAAAATCTCAACAACACAATACATGAAACCAGAAGTTTTCTTAATAATGCTCCAATACTAAAGGGGCATGAATCCAAAACTTGACAATGTGGGCTACATACCAAATGGGTGACACAAATCACTACTTACACCACAATGACTAGTGAACTCCAGACAATCTACATATACACACAGTACTTGATACCCAATCAAACACAGAAAATACGTCTTTAGTAGCTTCACTTTTAAAGATACAGAGACAAGGGTTTTGCTAAAGGTGCGGGGGGATCTGAAATGTAAACAAAATAATTTCTTACAAGGGCTCATATTTTATTTTTATTCAAAATGTTCATATTAACGTAAACGCAGTGCCAACTCGATCATTGGTACTTGCATTAGATCAAACTTAACACTCCCACATCAAACTTAAGTCACAGTAACTTTTTATTTTTCAGTATAATTTTTAAAAAGATGGGGGATTCGGACCCCAAGGACCCCATTTCATCTTTGTCCTTGTACAGAGATATATTTTTCTTTTGCTAACTACCAATTAAACTGAAAGAATATATCAGAGCCCACCTATTCTTTTTTTGAACCCTCAAAATGGTACATGACATAATTCCACACACTACATAATTACATGTTTTTTTTACAAAAAAATTTAAAACTTGACACAGAATGAACCTGGGAACTCAAATAATTCTCTTTCCTTCTCACTTTTCTGATTCATAACTCAACTAATACACTGCTTCCTGATGTACCTTACAACAATACAACAACCCTGCTTTTACAGCTTTCTCACTTCACTTGCCATTCAAACAAGTAGTCCCACAATACATAAGAGTTGCAGATGAATAATGTTTTGCAGGAGGAAATGGATTTGCAGATACTCTTTGGAACATTCTATCCAAGTAAAATGTAATAAATAGTTATTTCATATGTATGCCATATATAATACAAAACTTTCATTCTATTCATTTTGTTCAATTTTTAAAAGAAAATATTTCAAAAAATTGAAGAAATTAATCAAAGCAAAACCCCATTAGGTGGTCCCACTGCTATCGTAAACCTTGGTGCGAGGAGTAGGAGGAGAAGGAGATTTCATCAGCATCTTGCTCCTGTCGGATTGACCCCAGGATTTACCCTGTACTCATCTTACAGACAAATAGACCTAGGAGTCAGTCTGGATGTTGCGATGTAATTAAAAATTCCACACTCCATCAGGGCTCAGCCACCTGAGTCACGCTGACTACCAAGACAATAGTATGAAACGTTTTTTCATCATCAATATTCAAATTACACGAATATGTAGTATTAGTAAAATATTCAACTACATATACAACTAATTAATTCAATATTTTCATGTGTTTTTCAAGCAAAACCAATGTATTTTTTCAAGCAAAACTAATTCCATAATCCCAAACAAAGAATCTCGGGAGCAAGAAAGGTTCTTTTTTCCTCAATGTTACCTTGGAAACAACTTGATACACATTCTTTCACTAACGTACTTTAGTATGCAACCAAAGATATATCAAATTCCCTTTCCACTGTATAGGAAATATGAGATATTCTTATATAATAAAGAAATACAATTAAAAAACTATTATTTAAATTTAAAAGATTAATATAAATATTAATATTAATTTAAAATATTAATATTAAGGAACATATTCATATAACATATGCAGTCAAATCTTGATATCACAATAATCCTTTTAACACAAATAAACAATTTTTTAAATTAACAGTTGTTTTGAGGGAAATGTCCCTCCAAACATGTTCTACAAGATAAAAGATTTTATAAATAAAAATAAATGTATTATGACAGAAATTACTTCGGGAATTCACAGTGAAGTCAATACAATAAATTATTGTAATAATTTGTTGGCCACACACTCCACATACTTAAGAAAGCAATAATGTAAATACATTATGTTTTCTCTTTCTCTCACCTTAATACGGTTCGATTCCATATCAGGAGATGTAATTGTGAGCAGAGGAGTTTCATTGTTGTTAAGAGAGTAACAGAGACAGTCAGCACGGAAATAGATAGAACTAGGATCCACATTCAAAGACCATCTCCAGATCTGGGTCTAAAGGAAAACAAAATTGTGCTATAAGTATTGTGAGGTTGGCAGCACTTTGATGGCAACAATAAAATCAAGTTAATATAATCAAATTCATCTTTCAGTTAGTTTTTCACTCTCTTCTTTTCTTAGTTTAAATAAGGTCACTTGACATTCATAGTATTAGGTTAATTATGTCATGTTGAATAAAAGGAGAGACTGGACTGACGCTGAGCCCAGAGGTGAACGGGGTGATGCAGTTGGTAGCACATCAGCATCAGTTATGTTGAAGGTCCCGATTTTGAATCTTGGTCTCCAATTTTCATTCAACATAACATAATT
Source organism: Laupala kohalensis (assembly GCA_002313205.1). Classification (NCBI taxonomy): domain Eukaryota; kingdom Metazoa; phylum Arthropoda; class Insecta; order Orthoptera; family Trigonidiidae; genus Laupala; species Laupala kohalensis. Next base: position 525,779 of record NNCF01130644.1, read on the forward strand.
AATCTGTTACCAGGTGGTGAGGTTTGCCACAATTTAAGAGATTTCTCAGATTTAAGAGATATGTCATATTAATTTAATGTATCATAACTGTTCAGATTTCATAAGAGACAGCAACAAGTAAAGGGAAGATTCAACAAATGTCTACAGGATATAAGTTCTTTCACTTTAAAGTATGTGAACAAGTGGTTTGCAAAAATGATAATGATGAAATTTCTTGCTCCATACAATAATTCTTTGCAGCACATACAATATTTTTATTTAATTTGAAACAAAATAAATTATATATACTTAAAAAAAACACAGGTTGATATTGGTTTCACTTCATTAAACTTTACTTTAATACATTTTCAATAAAGTCTAAAATATTCCACAATGTCTTAGAATTCACTAAATTAATAATTAGCAATCAAAAGTGAGGAAGTAACTCTACAAAAGTAACACAATTATGCTTACCATCAAGAGAGAATATGGATAAGGAAAATGGTAAGCCAAATAGCAAACATCTGCAGTGTGAGGAAATGAAACAGAAAATGTTGTAGTCAGATACCAGGACCTTGATCTACTATTCTGGTTCTGATAATTGTTCCGATAATAACAAATATCTGATCCACCTCTCACCCAACCAGGTCTTCCCTCCATTGCTTCTTTCACTGAATACAGAATAGGTTTCATACCTAAAAGGCAAAAAATACACCAAGTTTTAGCACCATACATTCTGCATCACTCAATGAAACAAATAATAATGCAAGACGTGACCTCAATAAGAATCAAAACAAATATGTCTATTCAGAAGAGGCAAGGCAAATTTCCCATAGCCTATAAATTTTTGTAGATACTCAAAATTACCTAACAATTTAAATTTTAACTATAAATGAAATATAATTTGAATTTGAGAAGTCAGTTTCACTGCTATGAACAACAAAGGGGGTAGTGGTTTAAGGTAGGTGTGGCGGCCCCCATGGGAACCAACTATACCAATGTTATGGCTATACTCTATGTGTAAAAAAAAAACAGGTTTGACTTGGTTTCTTGGTCGCCAATTCGCAAAACTGAGATACAATCTCTAAAATGATCTTTCTTTGACATGCCTTTAATAAAGAATATATCACAAACATGTTTCATTATAACACCTTATTATTTTCTCATATTTCTAATGTATTTAAGGGAAAAAAAAAACAGTTTAAATCTATAACCCGTTGCATGTTTGATACAAAATTTAATTTCAATGAAATTAGAATATACCGGTATGCCATATACATTTTTAAAGTATGAAAAATCTCTAATAAGCAATGTATCAACAACAAATGACTAGCATATATCAACATATTCACAGATTTTAATGGAGAAAAAGCATGTATAAACATATAAAAAATTATTTTCTTTATCCAATTATTACATGTGCAGTTTTTACTAAAAATTGATTGTTGGCTGAACAAAACAAGATATTTAAATGATTTTCAACCCACCCAAAAGCTTATAAAACTCTCTAAATTTTGTATGTGTCACAATTTTTCATGACAGATCAAACCATATAAAATGATCACTTTTTCCTGGAAAAATGGTTCTTTTTCAGTTTTTTTTTACATTTTAAAGTGATTTTAACTGCTGTCGTAGCTTTCAAGAAATCTGAAAAAAATATGGAAATTATTCCTATGTTGTTTACAAATAGCGTTTGTTACTTAAAGTTGAGATACAATTTGGTTTCCCACAAAATCAAATTCTTTATTAAAGGCATGTCAATAAACATCACTTTAGAGATAGTGTCTCAGTTTGGCGAATTGGCGACCCAAAAACCGAGCCAAATATTTTTTTTACACATAGAGTATGGCCATAACATTGGTATAGTCGACACCCATGGGGGCTGCCACACCTACTTTATCCCGCTACCCCGTTTCTTTCCACAATGTCAAGTCAAACTATCCCACAATGGGTCGTAAGGTGTGCCCATGGAGTTCATGAAGGGTAGAGCTCCACAATTCCTAAGCCTCCATGCAAAGAGCAGGAATTGTGGGCAGCATCTCACTCTACCCGGACTCATCCCAGGATAGACCCACTACTTATTTTACAGCAGGCTGAGACCTAGAACTAGAAATCAGCGTGGACATTGAGATGTGATAAAAATTCCCATATCCCACCAGGGATTGAAGCCTCTCTGTCTCGGGTCATTGCCCTACCCACTGACACATGCTGACTCCCGCTCATAATGTAACAAAATAGAATAATTTTTCATAATAACTATTCACTGATAAAGTTGACATTCTGAAAGGCTTTCCTTTGAAACATTAACTCTTAAATCATGCTCCATAATGAGAGACATAGATATTTTGAAATACATTGTTACAAGCACATAGAAAGTACTCGAAATTAATCTCCTAGAAAACAAAACCACATATTCTCAGAGTTTCTCAAGGTTTTTTTTTTTTAGATTCACACAAACAATATGACATCCTCAACATAATAGTACAAAACCACACTAGACACTTTTTTGTTATGTAAAGATGCTAATACTTATAAAGTTTTATCTAGTCTCTCATCTTTGTTTCATGCCAATCATCTTCTTGTTAACATTGGCTCAAATGTTTCTATGCCTTTACATAATAGCATATCCAAACTCTCACCAAGATATCACTTTGAAAAATGGAACCCAAATAAAAACTAAGGAAACAAAATTCTTATGTTTCAATATTCAAAACAAACTCAAATTTAATTGTTATATTTATGACTCAATTCCAAAATAAGTAAAACATACTATGCATTTGGAATCCTGTTTAATACTGTACCAACACAATATGTTGCAAAATTTTTATAGTTAAGTGTCATGTTTTTTTATGGGCATTCAGATTAGAGTATCCATGTTTACAGCATACAAAGGATAAAAACTCATATACAATAATCTCATCCCCGAGATTCTTCTAAACCTTTATTCAAGGAATTAAGAATCCAAAATCTACCTAGCAAAAATATTTACAAATGATGGTATTTGTTAACACTGACTAAAATGACATGTTTTGTGTATTTCAAACACTGACATAAGATGTTAACATACCATAATTGAATTGACTGTTCTGTTTCTCACAATTGATGATATTGAAAGTGTAAGTGACATTGGCATCCATATTGCTTACTTCAAAATAAAACCATTGGTGATGCTTCACTGAGTTTACATCTGGCAACAGAATAAGTTCATATTCATGAGGGCCAATCTGGAAAAACAAAAACATTTACGAAGTATTATTAAACCCTTCAAATATTATTTTGTCAAACAACAAATTTATCAAATTTCTATTTTAAAACTAAATTACTACAGTATAACCCCTCTTTTTTGTCCTAGTCTCTGGCAATTCTTTTCTCCAAGTCTTTTCAGTTCTTTTAGTTTCAAAAAGGATTAAAAACCTCAATTTTCATGCCTAAAATGTTAATCTGCCTCTTCCATGCCATATCATGTTAATCTACAGATTCAAAGCAAGACGGTATCACAGAGAATAAGAGTCAGTCACAGAAAAGAAAGCACGACTTCCTACTCCAGGAATGGAGAGGGGGTCAGGACACTTCTGAAATTTTTTAATGTTATAATGAAAGTACTTTACCAGTGAAAAACATTGTTCATTTATCACGTGTTTATTAATTTACAACATGAATTATTTAACTTAACACATTTAAAATAATTTAGGGATAAATAACTTTTAAATTAACATCAATCAATTTTTGGTGAGCAACCTGGATTCCCTCCTAAATACATTTCTGGCTACAGATTTGTACATCTCCCATTTTCTTGAAAGCTCTGTAGTAGCCCAATGAGATACAAGTTCATAAATACCAGAGGAAGAAGACAATTAACAAATTTTGTTAAAGAAATTATCTGTGTATATCTCTGGTAACAACACTTGTGATCTGTGGGATAACAGAAACATTTTTAGAGCATGATAAAATTTGAATTTTTTTTCAGGTATTGTTTGTTTTGTTCTTTATGCAACATGGTACGTTATCAAACAATTCAGAAATCACATATCAGAAATTATGGAACAAGTGTAGAGAATGTTGGTGAAAACTTTTTCTAGTTCTCTCTCATTCCCCACTTCTTATTCTTTTCCGCAGTTTTCCTCCTCATTCTGGAAGAGTAAAAGAAGGGTAATGTGGCTGCACAAAGTCACTGAGAGAAACACTACAATGACATCAAGAGATAGGTTTTGCAGAACTATGGAGTACTGAACAGACAAATATTAATACACAAGTAATTAATAAATACCAGAAAAAAGAAAAAAACATACATCCAACAATTTTAAATCCTCTTAAGAACTGTACTCAGAACTGTGCATGGTTCTAAACAAAAAACTGATTTCTAAATAGTAAAAAGAAATTATCCTATCTAAATAGTAAAAAGATGCTATCCAAAACTGGATTAGCACTTACCTGGGTGACTTTTCTGAGGTTTCCACTTTCAAATCGAGATTCAAAAAGCAAGTGTGGTTTGGCTGCATCTTTCTGACCAACTCTTCTTTCATCCATATTATACAAGTGTCTGTTGATCAAAAGATTTTCTCATTATTTCTTCCATACATTGTAGATTCTTCTATACTAAAGCACAATTATGGTTTGTACTGACCGATCTACTGGTTCGCTGCCATTCATAGTAGGATCTTGTTGTATCAGAGTGTCCAAGTCATAAACCAACTTGTCCATTATGAGATTGGGATGAATGGCACGCTCCACGCATGTCATAAGCTTTGCCCTGAAAGACATGCGCTGATCAAAGACAAAAGGTAATGGCACGGGAGGTGAAGAAATCACAGAAAATGTTGTAACCAAAAGAAATACATCATGCTTCATGAGGAACAACAACAGTCCAAGAATCATTAATACTACAAAACAATAAAGTAATTTTTTTTTTGCAGAAAATGTATATAAAATATGTGTATAATACACAGCTGCCAAATGATTTAGAGAGTGTAGAGCAGTTTTTTATACAGGAATACCTTACCCCTCCACCCAACTCTTCAACTCATCCCCCTAATTAGTAGGTCAAATAATAAATTGGCATGGGGAAATATTAAATTTTTTCAGCATACGCTTATTGTAGGTCTATTATAATGAATATTTTGTTAAACAATGTAAGGGTCTGTTTAACACTAAGGCACTTAATAAATAAATAAATGAATAAGAGATAATTTAAATAATGCATAGTCCCATACAAGAAAATATAACCTTTCATCAGTTATTGTAATTAATAGTATACCAATCATAATTTATCCCAGTGGGGTCCTCCTTCTGAATCAATAAACGTGAAAAATCGGTAATATTTTCTGGTGGCACCCATTCAATTATTATTGATTTGGTATTAAAAATGTTATTAATTTATCATGGGAGGTCCCCTTAGGGTCAATTATTTTCCTGCTCCCAATCTCGGCAGCTCTGGTATACCATAAGAAAAAAAACAAACTATCACACGCTTGGAGAATTAACTTGTCTATCTAACAATATATCGAACAAGGAGAGGGTCCAAGATGGGAGATAAAAGTTTGGCAACAACTTTTGTGTAATTGTAGAATAATTTTCTATAGTACCTGTAAGGTACTCGGGAACCAAGGCACACCGATTTGGGATATTTCTATAAACTATGTTTACTAATTAATATACAAGAGTAATATATATATAAAGGAATGGTGTAAGTAGGAAGAAACTTCCCAAATAAGGATTCATGCAATTATGAAGGGAAATTCTGCAAATATATGAAGTGAGTTTTCCAGATGAAGTTGATGAAGTTACGAAAACATTTTCTTCATATTCTTTTCCTACATTCACATCCACTTTTGCTTCTAAACAATTGGTTTCTAGGGTTTTACTCTGACAGTGATGGTTTATTGTGTCACATATGTTAAAATGAGTATTCTAATAAGTCAAAGGTTATTACAGCTTCTATACTTTTCTCAAAATACTATTTTAATATTTATTGCAAACTATTTTCACAAAAAACAAATGTAGTAAATAAACAAACAGATCATTGGCATTGCAACATAAATTACTTCAGGTATTACAGTGGAGTCACTACCATTAATTATTACAATAATTTATCATGGGTGTTATTTTCCAAAGAAAAAAAAAAAGAGTATCAATTTCAAAATCCTTATTGAATAATATTTTATTTAATTAAGAAACAAGTATAATTTATCATTTGTAAAAATAAAATGGTCTAAATATAATAATAATGAACAACAAAAGTAGAAAAAAAGAACATCCTGTCCAAGAAACAAACTTGGATACCTTCAGATAATCGTATCAACAGCTTTCCACTTAAGCTTTCCGTTATGCTGTATGAGGGCAATAATGAACATATACAAGCTACAATAAAAAGTTTAAATAGTGTTTTCTCAGATCTGAATGAATAGTGTTGGATAGTTCATGCTATCATTTTGATAATGTGATGCAATAATGCTGTACTACCATTATGTAAATCTTCATTTCCCATCTTTGACCCTCTCGTTGTAAAAACAGAAAACTGGAGAAAAACTAGGACTTAGTGTTAAAGGCTTATAAAATAATGTGCCTCCCCACAATCTATGACCTTGTTAAATTAAGAAAAAAACTAGTTGGTTCAAAATTTACATGTTAATGAACTAAGTGCATTAAGTTTTTTACAAAAATATAAGCACTTGTATTAAAACTTTCTGAAAAGTTAAGAAATTTTTGTGTGAATAGTTGTTGATGAAGAAAAATATCTTTATCATTCATACTAATTTGGTTACCTCTCCCTTTCCAGAAAAATAGGTTTACTTAGAAGAAGAAATGTTCATTCTTTAACGATAATTTACATCAAATAACAGCATAATTTTCTTCTGGACAGAAATACAAGTGTAGAGCTGTTTTTAGGCATATTATTCAAGTCTTTAGGCATTAGTCTAAAGAAACAAATGGAATTTTTGGTTTCTGATGAATTCCAATGAAAGCTCTAGATTCCAATGAAAAGTATAGATAGTCAAGTTTGCACTTGAATAAAAAATTATATACATTCCAAATTTTAGGGTATTTAATTCTACATTTTCCAAAACTCTTGATCATGCCAGGCTGGGTTGTTATTCTGAGTAGAACAAGACTGAAATAGGTTTTTGTTCCTTGATGATTTGCGAAGTCTGAAAATTTAGAATATTAGAATCATTATTTCATTAAAACATATTTTAATATTTTGTAATCAGGATTATTGTAAATATCTTATTAACTTTTTGATGTTTTAATAGAAAAAATGTAATAAAAATTAGAAACTGGAATTTTCTAATGGTGCATAAATATGAAACACCAAAATTGGTCTCATAGGAAATAGTCTCATTCCAAAAAGACAATACTTTGAATTTTAATTCATTAACCACGCAAAATTTACTTAATATGGCCTTATATTTAATACTGCAATTACATGTGGAGGATAGCAACATCTGGCAGTTTGGCAATGAGGGAAGATAATGCGTAGTGTTGTCTATGTCATAGAAACTTACATATAGACAGACACGAGCCTGAGAGGGATAGATGAGTGTGGCAATACTGCATTATGCAATTTAGTGACTTTTTTTAAATTTAATAATCCCTTACCTTATAATTAAATTAAGCACATAAATAATACACACACAAAATGTACAAGAGATCATAAAATAATTTATACAGTTTCAGTTCACTCTTTAGTAATGAAATGCTCAATCCTCTTTTCTGAAGATAATACCATCAATTTAATGCATACCATTATTTAATATATTTATTGCATGAAAAACTTAAATCAGCCCATTTTATAACATGATCAATCACAATTTCTTTAAGCTTTGTATTTCACTAGAAAAACCTTCCATGTTGTCATCAATGTTAAAAACAAAGACAAAGGGATGGTTTGTAAAGATAGGAATATGAATACTTTAAATCATAATTGTTTCAAACAGTTAATACAACAACAATAGAAATGCGATGAATTTCTTACATGGAAGTCAGTGGCTAGTGCTATTGCTTGTTCAATGCGACCCTTTGTGTCAAGGCTATTTTTGTATCACAAAGTAATTTAGTACCCCTCTTTCTCCCTGCTGGCACCTCACCCCCCCCTCCCCCCACTTCATGGGGAAATTTTCACAACCAAATCCTTTAATGATAAGAGCATGCTCTCACATACAAAATCTCTCACTTCATTTTAGTAATAATAATAATAAATTTATTGTCAAAAAACAGTATAAACTGCGTACTTCCCTACAAGCTTGAAAACAATTTGTTATCATATAAGAAATTGCCAATTTATTTGTTTATATTCTAAAACATTTTTTACACCTGATATGACTTCTTAGAGTGGATTCAAGGTGCAATAAAACACATACTGATTAAACAGCATAAATAATGTTGTACTGTGTAAAATATATTAATGTGAGTATAATTATCTGCATCAACTGTAAGTTTCCCAGAGTTTTAATCAGTAATTAGATTACAATTGTTTCATATTGAGTGTCCTTGTCCCATTTAACATTTTTCCTTACTGCACAATTCAGAGTTGTACAAATGCTCACCTGTACTCCATAAGTTGTGCGGTACTGCACGTGAAAAAACAGCCCTGTTTGCTATCTAAATCCATCTGCCCTAGCACACTCACCTGCACACTTTCCTGTCCTTTATGTGAAGAGGATAAAGGTGTCCTGCACCATCTCCACCAACCATATCAGGATAAGCCACCTTCACCACAGGATAAACAGTGTTCACTTTGGAAGCTACTATGCAATAGGCATAATGAAGGCTGGATTGCTTGGGAATGTCTGCCAGAATACTCAATCCCAGAAGGTATAAGCTATTCTGATTATTACTAAAAATCACAAAAGAAACAGTCATTTAAGAAAGTCATTAAAAACAGTCATTCACAAGATGTAAGCTGCTTTGAACACGAGTCATGTAAACATGTGCACAAACTCGAACACAATGTCACTGGAGAAAATAAAAAAAATAAACAAGTGGCAATCTTTAAAATATTCTTATATTTCCTCAGTTTGTATTTTTATTGAAGGTTTAAAAAGTCAAGTAAGTTTAACTTATTACAAAATGTTAGTTTATTATTCTTGGTTATGATATGTTTACCTCTGTTCAAATACAATCAAAAAATATTAGAAACATGAAGTATTGGCTAAAGAACAGTGTTAGATAAAGGGCCAGTTAAGACTGAAGGGATGCCTTCACCTTAGGTTGTCTGATAATGATTATGCAAAACCTCATTTAATAAATTGAACAGAACTATTTGTAACAGTAGAGTATCATTTCTGAAAACAAACTAACCTTAGGACCTATAAGTAGAGATGCAAAATGTTTTCCCAGATATTTTTAAATTTATTTTTGGATAATTAGAGGAGGCCTAGGTAATAAGAGACAAGGTCAAAAAGCACCATAAATTCAAACTAAAACAAATTTTAAGATTTTAAGCAATAGTAACTTCAATATAATTCATTTATTATTATTCACTTCTTACTTTGTAACACTTTTTGAAATTTTTCACAGCATGAATAATACATTCCTACTCTTACACGATTCCTTCCATTGTAACTGAATGTTAATGACATTTTACTAATTTTTTTTTTTTAAACTGAGATAGTTTTTTGGAAATAATTAATGTGAAGTTTTTTGACAAACATAATGACTGTGTTACAATTTTGGAAACTGTGAAATTCTTTTGCCTCATGAATTTTACACATTTATTATGTCTTATTACCCCATCATTAATGCTTTGTAATGTAATCAGATGTCTCTATTACCCCTACAAACAAATTTTCCTTGTTTTGGGTATTGCAGAGAAAACTGAATGAATGGATATGTAGAATATGGTTTAATGATACAACAAATCTTTTTAATGATTAAAAACAGTAAAAATAATATTTGTTCAAAGCAATATTAAGCAAAAATAGGTTAAAAATAAGGATCATAATAAGGATATATTATAAGAAGAAGTTCACTTTTAATTACTATAATAATTTGTCACAAAAATGAATTTTTCAATAATACTGTTTTCTTCAATTGTTAACTGTTTTTTGAAAATCGGTATAATATTTAGATTAGTATCCTCACCTATGGACGGCTGATTCAGAGTTGGCTTTCCACGTCACCATTTCCTTCTTCAAGAGGTCACAGCAGAAACAGTCTGTGTTATCTTTGCAAGCCCCATCAGTCAAACCACAATGACTGCTCACAGAGTGTCTATAGTTATTCAATCTCCTCTCAACTTCTTTCGTCCAGAATGAATCCTCACTGATTGACGTCATTTGCATGTTGGAATGACTAATGCCAGTATTCTCTCCATGGTTTAACATGTGTTCATTTTTCCTCTCTTGGTCTCCACTGATTTGCCAATAGTCGACGTCGCCACTGGGGGAATCGTGGGAATGTGGTCCGAGATCTTGAAAGGATTTGGCACGAGGGATGCACTTTTCATCAGAAACTTCACTGTCTCCACAGTCTGTTAGAGAGACTTCTTGGAAGAAAATTGCATACCTAGAAAAAGATTACAATGTTTACAAAAGAAAAACATTGATAAATACCCTTTCACACACTTTTTGTAAATTTATGCATCTGACAGACCCCACTTCACAGTATCAGAAGCATCTGAATTTGTGACATGTGAGAAGTCTCTAGAAGGAAAAATTCTTAAGTTAAGTGCAAAATGATGCATTTTAAAGTCAATTTATGATCATGTATGAACATTTTTCTATCCAATGCTAATGATAGACCTCCATACCATGCATGATTTTTTTTATCAAAATACAAGAAAAGTTTAATTTTTAACATTTCTTGCATGGATTGAGCCTGGAAGAACCCCACTTCATAAGTACCTCTCCCCACCAGTGGGTTGACTGTCATAAGAGTATATGAAAGTCACAATTTTATTTATAAAGTATTTTACGAGTTAAGAAGTATGCTACACCCACTAAATATGCATGTTAAAAAAGCAACATTGAAATATCTCTGTACTCTTATTTACTGGTTGGCCTACTAATTGGGGTGAGGGGTGAAATAGTTGAATGAGGGCAGACTTGGGGNTCCCTAAGTTCTCTAGGTGGTCCTGTCCATAATCACTTCCTCCATGACGCTGCTACAGTAAGAGTGTCTAATTTAATACCTCATGGCTGTACCAAAGCACATTTATTGTGGGCAGAAGAAAAATAACATATACAAGTATTAATATTTGCATAAATGTATTTTCTATTTTAAAAACAACTCAATATATTTTTGTTACAACTATCATAGCGCAATGCAAAATCGATCTACCATATTTTTTTTATCTCCAGGAAAAATATTTTTGTTCTTGTTACAGGAATTAACTGCTGAGAAGGCACATAAATAATACACTAAATATTCCGTCAAATACTCGTAAATTGATAATTTAATTGATGTGAAAAATCGTTGCACATTTAGGAAGATAGGTAATTGCAAGATAAATAACACAAAACTGGTGTAAGCTTAAAAAATAAAAAAAGAGAAGAAGAAGCTAACACAAAATTGAGGTAATACATAACAATTTTAATGAAGGGGAAGGGGAGTTGTTGGTAACGTATTATTTAGGAACCATTGGCAGCTCAACATACTCACTGGCTTAAGTCTTCAATGTCCCTCTGAATGGGAGATGGGGGACAATATGGTCCGTGTCCTTGATCCGATTCCAAGGTCTTATCAGAGCCATCATCGTCGTCGTCATCATCGTCATTGGGTTCAAAGGATTCAGTCATGCTGGCATCGTCAGCAGAAGGAGTGGTCTCTCTCGAGGAGGAGTTGCGCATCGCCGAGCCTGCGTCGCCACAAACACACACTCAGCACACGCACACAGCATCTCAACTTTATACATCAGATATTCCAATTCAAAATATGATATCCCAGTTCGGCAGACCTTTCGGCTAGTGTCCCATATAAAGAGAAACGCGCCAGCGACGTCCAAGCCCTCAGAGAGCGCTATTTCTCATAGTCCGCTACTTGTGTATAAGCCGCGCAACGTAACTCCCACTCTGGCTGCCGAACCGAAAGTGCAAGGCGTATGGGTGAAAGAGGAGGGAAATAAATTCTATTCTGAAAACATTTGTCATTTAGTGCGAAGGGTTTCCCCACCGACCACAGAAGTACGACGAAGGACAATGTACGTCGAAGAGACGGTGAAGCCGTTTTCGAGGAATGTGCGACCATCCCACCCCCATTAGCAGACCCAGCCATAGTTAGCAGTCAGGCTAGTAGCTGGCGGGCGAGAGCGGGAGTTACGTTGCTCTCAAGACCCCGGCTTCTTTCCTTTTCTTTTCGGTGGAGAAGCGCCAATTGTTATTCATGTGATCCACATCCACTCCGAGTAACTGAGCGTAGCATTTTCGGAAGCTATGTGTCATTACGTATCCTCCTCTGGCACTTCCCTCTTTATACAGGACTCTTCTTCTGGTCAGTCCGATCTTTGTAACAAACGAAACAGTCAAAACACTCACACGTGTGATCAGTGCTCTCCGTGTTGTCCGATCTAACCACAGGAAGACTGAATAACACAGGCCCCGTGCTTCCCACCGGAAGCACTTTCCTTTCCATACACGTTCCAATTATTGTTGCAACTCTTGGCAACAGGGAATCATATGTTCTTTCATTAGGACACAACAGACAAAATTTGTACAGTAAATTAATGCCATTTGCAGTTTTAATGGCTTTTCGACCCACCTCTACAACAAAAAATAAACAAATTTATTAAGGAGCATTTAACAACTGCATGACTACATTTAGGACAATTAACTACTTGAACTCAAGCACAGGACTATCCCATCCTTACGATCTAAATTCTCGAGGAAACTCAAAGTTACGATGGGGCTCAAGAGACAATAGCCGATCATGCACGGGCGGGAAAACTGGGAGGGGACTAGATCGACGGGAAAACTGCTAGAAAGTAGAACAGCACATGAGTCACACCACCGCGCGCTCGAATCCTCTTGCAATTGTCAAAAAATCAGTAATTTCTCACAATTGAAGAAAATTATGTTAGATGAAAATGATATGCTTTAAAGTAATATTGTATACAAACTTCACAGTATAATATTTAATACTGAAGAACGTAACTGTCCCGAACTAGGAAACTTGAAAATTTACCTAGTGAGGAAAAGTTTTATTTTTGGAGAGAGAAAGTGTTTACGAGAAAACGGGAAACGAGTTCAATTTTAGTTGAAACTTAACTTGTTTGGTATTTTTGTTGATTATAAGCAAAGCAAACAAAGGAGTTCATGTGGCTGTGGTGCCAGAGCCAGTGTCTGATAACCAATATAAAATCTCTATTATTTTACATGTTTTAGCAATAAAATATATTAGATCAACTCATTGTAGAAGAGTTATGCTGCTCAAAGATGGACAGGATTGGGCATGTGGCGGTGGCATTGCAGGTCCTTCGCGGTGTCGGACTAGGTCCCTCGGTTCTTCCGTCTGTGTATGGTCAGCCAAAGTAGACAACAGCGTGATAAAAATTGCTCAGTTTAGAATAATACTTACTTGTATTAGATAAATGTTTGATAGTAATAATAGTATAGGTGAGTATTCTGAGCCTCATTTTCCCATTGTAGCGTTCCCACCGATCGAAAATCCTCAAGAGCACCGGGACGAAGTCTTCTTTGGCCATTCTGGCACAGCACAGCTCTGTAAGCGAGAGCCAAAGGACATGAAGATGAGACACATCGACGGCAAAGGGAATGAATTGCTCAGGAGGATAAAGAGAAAGAAATCAACATTAACTTGCAATGAAAAATCAACAACTCATCATGAAACATACTACTTCGACTGAGGGAGTGCATTACATTCAACGCAAGGCGCAGCTTGGGGCTCGGAGAATAGCCGATGCTTATTATCACTTTCTCCATCGTCGACACTATGCCGTCCTTCACTAACAACGTAGATGTTGTCACTGTACACACAAAACACAGTCCATCAACATTGGCCACACGCGCGGCGCGAGCACAGCGTTCGGCAAAAGGACCACACCGACCGGCGAAAGAAATTGCCCATTGCGAGGACGATGAACTATCCCATCTAGCTTCATTACGACGATACATCGGCAAAATGACACTCCCATTGGATCAAATCTAACTTGAGAACACTCCCAATGTAACTTCATATATTGAAAAAAATTACATTGCAATGAATGCAACTTGATACTGATGTATCGACAGAAAAAATACTCCAAGTTAAAATATAACTTGAGAACGATGTATCGACAAAAGGACACTCACATTGGTCTAAATCGAATCGCTGATCGCTGCGGTCGCTTTCATACCCTCCAACGTACTTACCGTTTCTCGCAAGCGATTTAATCAACATTAAAAGAGGATAGAGTAACCTAGGGTTATTATAATTGATTCTTAACAAATTATGGAATGTTCGAGCACTGCCCATAAGTCGAACCTTGACTGAGAACTTGGCATCTGAAACAGTAATCTTTTTCTTACCGAAAGCTACACAGCACACTTACGTAGAGCGACGCAGTCTCCGCGCACAAGCAGCCATCGCACAGCTGCTCTTACCTTTCTGCGCCAACTGAGCCACGATCCACACGAGCTCATAGAGCAGCATGTCCGACACTTGACTCTCCTTGCCATTGAGTTGCATCAGTAACTTAATTACGAGGTGAGTGGCATTCAGAGACAACAACTGATTCAGTGCAGGACTCCGATACTTCACTGGACATCACAATACAATTACAAATATTCCAACAATAGCGATCATTGTACATCGAGCACAAGTGAAATGATATCAAGAGCTGTGGCGTAACTAAGGCCGGTATTACACGGTCATATATCTATGTCATATATCTATGATCAAAGATATGATCGCGTAATGCACAGGCTTTGATTGCGTATAACAACAGAACAAAAAGACTGAAACCAATAGAGACAAAAAGTATTCAGAAAGAAACCCAGGTCAAATGGTCGAGAAACGGGATTCAAAAAAATTAAATTAAATTNTCTTTGATTATAAATATGTAATACCGGTCTAATGGAGAGCAGTGGTTGCAAGATGCACACAAACTAGATTTGCAATCTATACTAATATATAAATGCGTAACGCGAAAGCGTTTCTGTCTGTTTGTTATTTAATAACGATTAAACCACTGAACCTATCGTGGTGAAATTTGGCAAGGAGATAGTTAAGATGCCCAGGATGAACATAGGCTAACTTTTATTTTTAAATGCGTGGAAAGGAAGATAGAAAATGACTTTGACCACAAATGATGAAATCGAAAAAAAAGAGAGGTATACTCGCTTACCCTGCCTAAATGGTTAGAGATAGGTGATAACTATGAATGGCAATATTGGTCGCTTCAAAGAGTTCTACAAAAAAGTCCGCGACAGCATGTGCCTATCTACAAAGGTTCACCCACATTATTGAAAAAACGTTATTAAAAATAGGAGTGTTAAAATACGTAAATTTAAGAGAATAATTTAGGAAGGATAAATCAGTTATCAAATTTAATGAATTATTTGCTTTGTTGATTTAACAAAGATAAAGACCGCCTTTAAATCATAAAATTTCGACGAATAGTTTAGATTTTACAAGAATGTTAATGAAATGGTGCAGCCGCGTCATGCATAGGAAGCGAAAATTCAATCGGCGCGGCTCTCGCGAGATGGTGTAGTATATGCAGTCAACTTTTGTATGAAATTGGTAGTATTATGAATTTGAAATTTTTTTTTCAAAAACCAGCAAGTAAAAGTATTTTGATCTTATAAAATATATTTTATTTTTTTCCTGAGTACAAGAAAAATAGTCTTGGAAAACTCCCAAGCAACGCCGGGTAATCAGCTAGTTACAAATAACTGGTTATTATAAATGGCACTGACTATCTAATAGAGAGAAAAGATTTTTTCATAAAATCCAGAGTCTGTGAAATATTTAAGGGAGATATTCGTTTAATATTTGTTCACATACTTGCTTCATATCATACATCAATATTTTGAATTTAGTATCACAACTATTGCATCAAAATGTAAAAATAATCAATGAGATATACCGCTTTCAAAGTTGCTACGATTTATCACGGTTGCCTAGCAATTATCATCGGATTACATGTTTCATCACAAAGAAAATTTTACGTAATTTCACTCGACAAAAACGTTGTTACACACAAAAATTTGATTTTAACACTCCAATAAAACTTGAGAAGAAAATAGAACTCTTCGTATAAAATACCAAGCTTTGGAAAATAAATCAAAAAAACGTCATCGGCTAAAAATAGATAGAACTTTTCAGAGGATGCGGGGAGTTCACAACCCTTATATTATATTTTACAACAATCTTATTGGACATTATCCATCGTCTTTACATGTTTATATCTTCACAACAGGTGTATTTTCTTTTTGCAACGTTTCGGACTTCTATCAACGTCCGTCTTCAGGTGTCCGGCAAACCAGGGTACCTTGGTTTGTAAGGCGAGGACGTTACCACTGGGCCACTGCGACCCGGCGGTGTAGGTGATATGTTTATCCTCTTGTGTTGTGCTGCTGTAGTATTAGTACTCTTTATTATTATTGGCATCCATAGGGGATGTATGTCGATTGAAGGTTGACTTATTGGATTACTAGCCAGGCGGTTGTTTGCGACCTCCTTGAATTTCCGTATTTTTAGATCGCTTTCTCTGGCGATGGGGGAGGTCTTTTCCCATAGTATGCGATGTCTATTTTCCAAGGCGTGGTCAGCTAACCTCCACTTGAAGGTTTCTGCCTCGCGGACGGCTTTATGGTGTTCTTTTAATCGCACGGGCAAAGGTATCCCGGTTCGAATATCGGTGCTGCCGGACGCCTGAAGACGGACGTTGACAGAACGTCCGAAACGTTGCAGTTGAAGTACACCTGTTGTGAAGATATAAACAAGTAAAGATGGATTATGTCCAATAAGATTGTAGTAAAAATGATAATATAACATTGTCATGAATTTCATTCAGAGAAGAACCTTATACCATAGTTACGCCACTGTCTTACGATATCAATTGAGTGAAAATAATAGTGTAAATTCACACTTTTAAAACAAGTAGTTTAAAAAGAGAGGCACAAAATGATTATCTACGAAACAGTCAAGTTGTTGCGTTCTATCCGGGGAAAATATTCTCTATCACAATATACAATCGCACATTTTAAGAAATGGAACATGAACTAAAGTCACAATCAACAGGGCTCGGATCAACATGCACTAAAAAAAGGAAATTATGAACTAAAATAATTCAAAATATGGCCTTAAAATATACGCAACAAAAGTTCAAAATAAACCCAAAAATCCAATTAAATGCATTAAAGTGCTTAAAGTGCTTTATGCACTAAAGTGCTTAAAAACATGTTAGATGCATCTCTACTTATTACTAAGAAAGTGTATCTATTGGGTTGGTTGGTTAATACCACTAAGCTCGTTCATAAAGTATTTATAAATTTATTTATTTTTATAAATTTATTGTTAAAAAAGCAGTTATAAACTGCGTATGACCGCGTGGAGGGCAATAAACTAATTTACTCTCCGGAAGCAAGCAAGGGACCATCCCATCAATTCCGATCAAGGGCCCTAAGGCCATATTTAAATGATAAACGTGCAAATTCTGATTACAATTATTTAACCTAGAAATTGTAGAAATCAAACAAAAATGAGAAAAAAGAGCATACAAAAACCTTCTAAAATATGCACTATTAAATTTAACTCAAAAGGTCCCACATGGTTAAAAATAATAGAAATTGATTCCTCGAAGCCAGAGGAAATAAAAAATAAGCAAAACATGCACAATCCGAGCCCTGGTAATCAAGAAATCCATGTCACTGCTGTAATATTATCTACAATTTTTTGTGACTCATGAATGATAATATCTTATACAAATTATTTAACAGTGATATAGTATTTCTTTTGATGTGTTTAGAGTGCACAAAACCTGCCTCTCTTTGACTGGGTCTACGAAACATTAATTATTTTTAAATTAAAATTTTAAGTAGATACATAACTTTTAATACAGTATTACCCCTTTTTCAGGAGAGAAAAAGGAAATGAGGGGTAGCTGGGAATGGTTGCGTGTATTCTGCACTTCTGTAACTTCATAAGGTGAGAGCGTTCATAAGAATAGTCAAGTCTAGCTAAATCATTTTTTGTTTGTGGGTTAAGGGCTCTTCAAGTTATATTTCATTCAAGTCATATTTGTTTATAAATCTACTTATTCGTAAGAAGGAACGCCAATAATCTGAACAAGACAAGTAAAATGTCGTCGTGACCAATTACGTGTCACAAATAAATCATAAATTTACTGACAGAAAACGTAGTTACAAACCATGTGGAGGACAATAAATTAATTTACTCTCCGTAGAAAAGCAAGGGACCACTCCATCAAATCCGACACTGAGATAGATTTTTCCAGATTAAGTACATTACTTTACACTCCGGTGATCGATATGGAATGATAAAACTAATGAGAAGTTAAAATTTCATGTGTGAAACAAAGTTGCTTAATATATTGCGAATTAAGTGAAACCGAGGGGAAATGAGGTGATGAGAGAAAGTCGAGGGAACGTAGAAACGGGGTAAAACTGTAGAATGTAAGATTGAGAAAAAGTCAAAATCTTCACTTTATTTTATGAAAATTTTTATCATCATTTTATGAAAATTTTTATCATCATTTTATGAAAATTTTATCATCAGGTGCAGAATAGTGGCATCCATTTATTCATGTTGATAAGCACCTGAGTTTTTCTGAGCTTTCTTTTTCCCAAATGTACCTGCTCTTGGAGATACACACTCATGGAGAATACCAGCTATACTGCAGCACGCGACTTGGTCTCGCACACCCTGGAACAAAGAATGAATCGCGTTGAATATAGAAAAAAAAATCTTTGTAATTATAGATCTAGCAACAAAACAGCAGTAAAAAACCGACATTGCAACAAAAATGTAGTACAATTTATAGAAAAGAAACAAACGTATTGAAATGACCAAACTACGAAAAAAAACAAAAAAAAAAACGAATCAATTTAAAAATATGTACCCCTAACTCCACGAAGAGTATGTTGTCTACACTTCTACATATAGAAAAAGGGTTATCCTGAAATATTATCTTCCTCCTTGAAATCTTTTCAAATTACTCATTCGCTCATTTGATACACACACATACGATATAAGACACCATCGCCAAAATTTGAAAATAGACTCCTGGTGGCAATTCGTAAAGATCCGAAGATATTCCGAATTTTTTTTCCAACCTATTAAAATACTTTTCCTTGTACATTCTGTATAATTGGAAAGTAAAAAGTACTAGAAGCATATACATGCAACAAAGACTACAAACACAGACTACAAAGAACTTGGAGATACAAATCTTTTGTTTATTGCCGCGAGCTGATTGCAAAGGCACGTGGCAGTTGGAAGCCCAAGTCCCTGGAACGACTATCGCAGGTAGGAAAATGTTCGAGTGCGTTAGTAGTGCGATAGCTTGCAATTTGGGGATACCCCTTTTTTGTATTATAGTATTTGTAAATGGAAAATATAGCGTGCTATTGCTCATCTGCATGGAGCGATAGGAGGTAGGAGGTGGGCAGGTTAGCAGTGTTTACCAACAACCTGGTCCACGTGGAGGTAATAGTGTTCTCGGAATAGTAGTAGGTGGATAGAAGGACAGTTGCTTTTCTATTGTCACAGCTATATATAAACTGGGACATTGAAGTGAAAAGCCAACTAATTCTTTTTGGGTTCGCCGGGAATTGAACCCAGAGAGACTCAGTGGCAAAAGAAAGCATCTTATGCCTGAGCCACAGGAGGGGATACCACGTGACTGCACTAGTCGAGTATGTGAATCCACTCTATGCCACGTTCCCCACCTCCCAAGCATGACGATCACATTTCAACGAAACTTGTCGTTCTCTTCTTCTCTCCACAACTATAGATAGCTAAGTAGCTATCTTCCTTCGACCATCTGACGGTTTTGGAGAGCTTCTGCTCCATCAGTGGCTGCATTTTTCACACGAGTCAAGTTAACTCTCGATATCTACTAAGCATAAGAAAAGCAGATAACTTCGACCACGTGAAATCGCTGCAAGTCGCCACTCGAACCCGGTACGTCCATCCTTGTTCGACGAAACAGGTGGCCCAGCAGATACCGACCCGCGGTCAGAACCTGTCATATTCATCAGTCTCAGGCTGTCGCAATTTGGAAAATATTCAACTTATATATTTTATATTTCCTATAAAAATAACTAGTTTACGTGACTAGAAGCTTAACTAGTCTGTTAGTCAGGAGTAACTGATGGAGGCATCATCAGTGGCTATTGAAAACAAAACGAAATTTCGGGCTAAGCTACAACATAAATTGTTGCAAATAGTTTGCTAAATTAAAGAAGACATGCGGGGATAGAATCTTATTTTTATCTGGGCCACCCGGGATTCGCCGTGACGTGGTATAAAAAACCCAACGCTTCGATCGGTCCACTATGGCAAACATTCGAGGGAAACAAAAATACATTACGAAGAAATGGAATATTATAAAGAATGTTCACTGAATAGAGGAAAGTTTAAGAGAGAGAGAGAGCAGATACATTTAACTAATTTACCAAAAACCGAATCTGACGATCTTCCATGTGCAGCTGCTGAGTTGACCTGATCCTTCGTAAATTCACGATACAAGTATGACATTTTATTCATCTCAAAGTTTATACTTTCGAGACTACTCCGATAGTTTATGCAAAACTGACTCCCGCAATATTAATTTTTTGCACATATTTTTACAGATTTGAAACCAAGAAAATTGCCAGATTCTAATAGGACATTACTTATTAAAATATGTAACTGATGTAATTCTGATACCAGTTGCGTTAGTTCAATGTGTCTTTCCAAAAATTTAAAAAAATTCAACATAAAATACGTGATCGAAAGAATTACTTATTAACTCATTTGTTTAGTGTCTGTATTTATGTCTCGATTACAAAAATGTTATAAACAACCTTTTAATGAATTTGCTCTAAATCCTTGCATATTTTAGTAAATGTAAGAGTATCAACGGAGGATGTCTTTAAAATTTACGACTGAAATTGTGAATCAGATTAAAAGGATTGCTGAAGTGCTTATTGACGTAACGAAAGCCCGCGATACTGTATACCACCACATCCTTTAATACAAATTTCAGCAGACGTGAGTAAAAGGAGTACCCTGTAAGTGTCTGAAAATCTATTTACGAAATTTAATTGTGATCGCAGTACAAATAATTCTAGTTCCAACGCTAGACTCCGTCACTTTCAACACTAAATCTGGGCGGATTGGAAACTTCCGTATATAATCAAATAGACTAAAATCTCGAAACGTAGTGTCGTATAAAATTAGATAACCGAGTTTGCACTCCAATATAAAGAGGCCCAGAAGACCCACACTAAAGAAATACACACGAAAATTTAGTTTATTCTACTGTGCGATCATTAGTATAAAGGTAACATTAGAGTTAATTAATATATAGTACTGAGTAGTCCCCTGTCAAATTTCTCAAGATTCAATAAAGATTTCACAAATAACAAAAATTGGGTATCAATTTCACGTATTAAAATGTCATCGCCGATTTAAAACTCTTCTTTCCCATCTTCCTTCCACGTCTTCCCATCTTCTTCATAAATTTCCCTCGCATTCAACTTTGAAAGCCAATGAGGATGGAATTTTCGGGTCGATAATCCACGTGCCAGTCACTGAACGCATCAGGACCACAACGAGCTGCGTCTGCCACCTCACGCTTTGCAAGGCGTCAAGCGGATCGATCCATCACCAGACAATAGCGAGGAGAAAATTACGCTCCTCCTCCCTCAAGTCTTTCTTCTTCGTTAAAGAGGTTTTTTAGGCAGGAGTTTATTCCATTTGTACATCCAAACCAGTAACAATCCTTCCTAATATTTGTTTCTTACTTACAAACCCAGCTGTCGTCTCGAAATGAAATTTAGCTTACACACTGCAAGACCACTAATATTGCCTAGGAAAATCCACTTACAAATGGAGTTTATTATAATATAATCATATAAAAAGTTCACATAAAAAGGCGGCGTTGCCCTGACTGACTCATTCATCAACGCAGATCTTTAAATACTCGTACTCAAGCAAGAATCATAAAACTGGGACACTAGGTGACTTTTGTAACGAAAAAACCAATTAGAAAAGTTTTTTCCGAGATTCAAAATTTAAAATATCGAAATACAGTAAAATGTTAGTATTTTCACTGAAAATTTTACACAACGAATTTCATAACTGACAAAGATGTAATTTAAACTAAGATATTTATTTCTGCAAGTTTGTAAACAAGTTTTTTGATATCGCTGCAAATATCATACCGTCATACGTCAAATTTTCAATGATGAAAATTTCAGGTTTTAGGAGTATTTCGGCCAAAATATCAAAAATTGATGATGGTATCTATTTGGGAATTAAAATTTAAAAAATAGTAGCAGTTTTTGTGTTTTGACCTTAAAAAGGCCTTTGGATAACAAAAGTAAGGAATTTTTCCCCCACCATAGAATAGACCCAAAACAAATTTTCAGAAACAAAACTAGAATGATTATTATAGTAAACGTTTTTTATTGCAGCCCACTTTCACTGCACGCCTAGATCTAACTTTCACATAAAAGGAACTCAAGAGTAATTTGATGTTAAATAATTATAAAATTATTGAATAAGTGAGCTCTATCTTACTTTTTAATGCAAATGAACTGAAGCACAAACATTTCTGAGATGGTCGATTTTTTTGGCTGATTTGACAAAGAATGACTCATGTACAATTACGTTATAAAATAAGCAAATCTGACAACCACAATTTTAACGTTAATAAGCAAAATACAAGTAGATATCTATACATTATTACACATTTGAAAATAAAATAAATTTATTTCATAAAGACCTCGACAGATTTGGAAAAAAACATCATTTGCGAAGGTTTTTAATGACTTTGTGTAAATATTAGATGTGTGAAGTTGTTTTTTACGAACAATATCCGTCCATTTTGGGGTATAACATTGTTGAAGGAATAGATTTAAGTGCTCACTATATAGTTCGGAGTCCAACCCCGAGTTGGACAAAAATCCGTTACGCGCCACACCTTCACGCGGGTTGCCGTTGGATGCACAAGCGGCAATTTGTTCCTGGAGAAACATAACACAACAAGCTCGAATAGAGAGAAAAGTTAGAGATATAGCCATTAGTGTAAGTTAGGGCAAACAATAAAAAGAATCTGGGTGATCAAGATTCTCTGGGATAAAATTTCGCAACTCTGATAACAAATAAACTTTTGGTAGCAATATAGAGACGGGTGCAGAAGATTTGACGTAGACAAAAAAAAGGTATCTATAATTAGGAATCAATAATATACATTATTTAATATTTAAAAAGTACTCAAACGATTCTAATAGGATATCAGACACATTTCCATTCCAAACCACCTGTATTCTATGAATTGCGTCGAAATAGAGTCGTTCCAGAAAAAAAATGGTAAAAAATACACACACCGTTATTGCTCGTTAACTCTTATTTATGTCGAGCTGAAGTCAAATACAATAAATTTCTAATCCTTCGGTGAAATGAGCGGGAATCAATCCGATGGACGGTCGGATGTTACAGCTAGTACAGTTTACCATTAACAAAATCAAAGTCGAATAGAATATTCCAACCAGGGGCGGACCTAGGATTTTATTTCGGGAGGGGGGGGATAACACACATGGAAGCCCACACATATGTAAGTATATATTATTTTCGTGTGTGTATATGTATATATTGACATTAAATGTTTGATGTCAAGAATAATTCCACACAAATAAAAATAGTTTTAACAATAATAAAGTACACGACCCTATTACACAGGCACATCGTCGTGTATTTTATCATTATCGCTTTGTATACAGGTTTGCTATCATGATGAAAAATAGTTTTATTCTATTCTTTAAATGGGCTCTAATGACCTCGATGTTGACGAGCCCTGAAGCCCCAACCAAAAAAAAAAAAAATCTATTCTTTAAAAATCATCAAAAGGAGACTTTTTTCGGGGAACGGCGTGGTTGAGTCTTCTACCAAGGTACGCCCCTGATTCCAACACCTTTTACAGAACGTAGATGAGAATGTAGAAATGAGGTTTCTTATGCGCCCCGATGACAGTCCCTTCGCTTGCCAAGAACGTGTCTTGTGACGTCACAAATCGTGGACATGTCGACTGTATGTTCCGTGACGCCGACGATCTGCTCCACTCGAACGCCGCCCCTTCCCACTCCAGCGCTCCGAACCGTTTGGTCACTGTGGCGATCATCTCTTTTTCTTGGCAAGCGCAGCGGCGGCACCTGAGTGTCGGTCGGCCTTCCCGAACAGTTTCGTTTGGGGGCCAAGGCCAAAGGGCGTGCCTGCCTCCGTCGTCGCGACGCCAAGGAGGTGCGGTCCGACGCGGTGCTACGAACGAGGGAAACCGGGGTCTGAACCACCGTCCCCAGAGGTAGTGGCCGAGTGCACTAATCACTACTCACGGGCATCGCTTGTAGATGACATGATGCGTTGCCCAAAATTCAAGCTATATTCCAAGCGCAACCAAACAATAAGGTACGCTTCTTATTCGTGTTCATGAATCATCGACGGAACAAATTTTGTCACGTACACAGAAAACAGTATTATCAGAAAACCTGGAGAATACGTACACATATTTTCCATGATCCAATTCACCAATATCTAAAGAAATTAAGAAATTTGTTTTGGAGAGGTTCTCCTCTGTATATCGGGCGAGTACGAACACCAAAATTATCTTCTAAACGGACTAAGATATCAGAATGCAGTATCCACTAAGGTAAGTCGAGATATGGAATTAATCCTTTAACGTATTCAAATGTTTTGTAGACTTTTATCTGCAGAGATATTGAATTTTTAATGGTATTACAATTTAGAACTACTTTAAAGTATGAGAAAGTACAAATACAATACGTATTCATCAAATTTGAACAAATAGAAATAGCACATCAGCATCGTGAAAATTTAATACCTTTCGTAATATAACGCATGGCATATTATTTCCTTCTTCCGGTGCTCCGAGAATAGCGTCCAGCTTCCTTCGTCAACCCAAATATTCGATCATTTGCGGTTTGCTATTGTAATTTGTTGAAATCCAATGAATGGTACATCTTTGTTTTAGATATTTTCTCGAGCTTGAAACTTTTCAAAAATACATAGCTCTATAAAAAATAAAAGTGTCAAAAACTCTGTAGCTGAAAAGCTACCAATTACTTGAATATGCCAAATTATGAGCTCATACAAAGACTTATGTAATGTGATACTACGTCAGACTCGTCTTTACGATATGTGTTGAAACCATACTTTTCGGGGACCGCTGAGAGGAATAGTGACACTACCGAAGCTGATTAAAACCACGATCAGCCCAGACAGGAGATAATATAATCACAGCATCCCTGGCAATAATAATTTTATAGCAGATGGGTCGAGGATAAAATATTATAAAAATTCTTTGTTTGTTTGTTTGTTGTTGTTGTTGTTTTTTTGGGGGGGGGGGGGGTGACGTAGTCTTCATAATTATTGTTGGCGCCAGCCGGAGCCACTTTTATCATCTGTTGCCAAGCAACTAAATTGGCAAATGATGTTCTTCAAAGTAAACATGGTAAGTGATTCCTTCTGCTCGCAACAATGATGCACAACATTTCTTCTCCGAGTCCAAGCGCCGAGAACGGACGGGCGAGAGACAAGGGAAATGGAGCGAAGCGAATGGAGGAAGAGAAGGAGGTGGAGACAAAGAGAGGAGGAGCAGCAGCTGCGTCTTGGGTCGAAGCCAGGAGGAGAGAAAGGACGGCAGAAAGCACTGCACTCACTCCTCATGCACCACATCACCACTAAATTCAACAGTCGACGAAATAGCGATAACATGGTACTTAAAGGAGAATGGTCACTTGAACGACACCCGTCTTAGCTCATCTTTTATGAAAGAAAAAACTTCTGACGAATCGAATAAGACTAATAAAATTTGGTCATCACGTACCAAATACGAACAATAATTATAAGCTAACGTTATCTTCTGGAAAATCGCAGGATCAAGCGTTTAGAAAAAAGCTAAGCGATAATCCGGATAACATCGATAACAATATTCGAACTGTCACAAATAAAATTTTAAAAAATCAATAAAGTAAAAATGTTTATAAGATTTGCGTAAAGACAATAATAAAGTAAAAAATGCGATCTAAGTAGAAACGGCAAATATTTATCACATTTCAATAGAGGTTGAGAAACAATAAAACTTTACATAGAGTTTACTACCATTAATTTCGATGTTGAAACATTGTTTTGTCTCGGGTATTAACAGAAAAACGAAAATAATCATGATACGAGTTTTTTTTTGTTTTATTACGCTTTATTTTGTTGATTCTTGATATCGAAACAAGAAACCGATGTTGAAGGAATGTTATCCGTCACTAATTTGGTACTGTCGCGTGAGTCATTAGTTTTTAATACGGAAACTTCAACTTAAAATTGTAATTAATATGAAATCTTTTTGACATAATGTAATACACATTCAGTTTTTCATCATGATTAATGTTTTGATTTGGGTCTGAAGCAACCATTTTACCTCAAAATACAATAAGAAACAGCAAATCCTGAAATATACAAAGCAATGCTGCCCTCGTTACAAGTTACATAATAATTCGGTGAAATCACGAAACAGCTGCACGGTAAACAGACAAGAAAACCGACATAAGCCATGTTGACTGACAAGACTGACTGACAAGATGAATCCGATTCCAACGGAGAGCTCGTTGACTGACAGAGCCCTGCGCAATTAGCCACCGCTCCCACAGACGGGCAGAAGTAGACGCGCGTTACAACAGCGTATCGATTACTAGACGATCACGATGCATTGCGTCCGATTGGCGTGCCACATCCATCGATCGATATACATTCCAGTTGATATACATATCAGTCAAAGAGAAAAAATTGGTAATTGTTATTTCGAATTAAATAAATAATTAAAGATTTAAGACCTTTTATGGACTAATATATATTAGCGAAAAGAGCTTACAACGTTTCAACATCATTTTAAGTCGTTGTCAGATGATAAATAATAATAAATTTTAACAAGAAACGTTTATATTTATATATAAAATCATGTTCGATTGTTATGTTTCTTGATATAATATGTTATTATTTGATCACCTGACGACGACTTAAAACGAAGTGGAAACGTTGTGAGCTCATTTCACAAATATTTTTAAAAGGTTTATAAAAGGTTGGAAGTATTTCATTATTTGTTGTATTAAATTATATAATGGGCGTTAGTTGTAGTAGAATTGTTACTTCAGTTGTGTTCTATTAACTAAGCACGACGGAACAAATAAAGAGCAGTTTGTTTATTATGTAGCAACAATAATAATACACAGTGCATAATCTAGACTAATAAAGCATTGGAGAGTCTGTTACATCGAAATTAATAAAAGCGCTCGGTGAATTATCCTAAAATTTTGAAGGGTTCTTCGTAAGGGCGTTTTTGACGAAGTTTATTTATTTATTTTATTTCAGGATTTTTGCGGGAACATAGCTAAGTATGGTTAATATTTTTATTATAATTAAAGCAAAGTAAATAATATTGATCTATTACGATTATAGCGAATAATATAATTAATGTGTTCAGAAGCACCACTCGCGACGATTATTCAATTTCAGATGTGTCCGATGGAAATAAGTAGAGGTGTCTGACGTCACGGTTTACGACAATCAAGTTACACTGACACGTTGGTAAAGAGCGCACATCTTCGGAAGCAACAAATTTCGACGTTAAGTCAATAGAGGCGAAGAATTAAAAAAAATAAGTTTACATTATCCTACTATGGTTTGTATTTATTTCCGAATAAAACAGAAGCAAATTTTCGTATAATGATGTTGTTCAGCGTGCTACTACTAAGAACTGAATTGCTTTTCATTTACAAGAAAATGACCATTCTATGCAAGTACTCAATCAGAATTTATTGATGAAACTCGAAATTCATAAAACACCAGGCAGATATCGACACAAATATACATTCTTGTAGCGAAACTTCCCAGCTTGCGTTGCGAATGGATCATTCAAATCAACACAGGGTCTACACCTCCCCATCTCAGAGTTTGCAGCCAACACTACCAAATTTTATCACACTCATCTGACAATAATATACGCATAAAATTATCATACTAGAGCAATATTTAATATAATTAGTAATATTTTCCGTCTGCTCATATAATTAATAACAAATCAAACGACCCTATTTTTAATGAACAGACAAATATTTACTCTAAAACACAAATAAATAAAATAACATACACAACATTTCAATCACTTATGTGGATCATCTTCAGGCAAAATTGTTCAGGTCTATTCATAAAAAATAGGGTCGTTTGATTGTTATTAATATTTAATATAATAATAGAGTTACGTAAAAATTAAGAGAAAAATTATAGTATCGCACGCAGTACACGGTAGAAAACACATTCTTTTATTGTTTTAAAACTGATTCCATTTTCATTCCTTGATATTAATTTCACAATTTTCAAACAGGCGTCTTTTCAGATATTAAAAATAAAATTTCGACTTTGAATATGGTAATATATTCCTCCTTGACTTGTCATGTAGTATTTAATAGTAAAGATAATTGCATCAGTTGTAAAACGACAACTCCCAGCACACTCAATTAGAAGAGCATCCAGGGCAATTCACACGGTTTGTCTAGAGCAATTTTTGGGAGTTTTTTTAAACTTTACATTGTTGTAAATTCCAATATCGAAGAAATATTATAACAAGAATTGGTTTTCTTCATAGTCTGTATGGTGGCTAACCCCCAAACAAGTTTTATCAAAATCGGATATGGTAATGTAAAAAATCTATGAAAACTGTTGATTTGACATGGAATGGTCCGAATACGATATCGGGTATAGCGTTTCATGGGTCTAAGACAGAATAATATTATGAGTCATCACATTTCAAATAGTCGTGCAAGTTTGTTGTTTATTCTTGAACAGTTTCTTCTATGTCTCCAAGTTTTGACCTTTTCAACCTTTTGACCACAGAAACAAACTTATTTGTGAAATATCTACTTATTATTTTCTTAAGACACGAAACAAACAGTTCATGCAATAAAATGAAGTACTGAGTTTCATATTTCGCGCGAAATACATTTAATTTCGGTTCTGAAACCGGAATAATTTTCGTCAATTTAGAAGAACCGGACTCACACAATGATTCGATTCAGGTCCTTCATCACCATGAAATTAAGAATCGCTTGATTGATATGCAAAAGTCGTAGAATAACGTATCCGATCTCCGAAATAAAAAGATGCCATTCCAAAAGCGATACATTTTGATAGGCACCTGTCAGGTGCACCTGGATATGGGAAGAGGAGGTTTCCACGTACATAACACATGCGATTGAGACTCCTCTCTGAGCTCAGAAAAACACAACAAAGAAATAGTAACCCTCCCCGTTTGGCTTCATGATATAAAAGAAAACTGTACATATATGTAAAATATTACTCTTAAGGTAGAACTAGCATGGGAAGAATTAAATATCTAAAATATCTT
This sequence comes from Laupala kohalensis, assembly GCA_002313205.1. Classification (NCBI taxonomy): domain Eukaryota; kingdom Metazoa; phylum Arthropoda; class Insecta; order Orthoptera; family Trigonidiidae; genus Laupala; species Laupala kohalensis. The sequence continues at coordinate 555,330 of NNCF01130644.1, forward strand.
AAATCGGCACGAATAAAAAGAATAACATGTACTTACTGAGATTTCAACTAAAAAAACACGTCACCGACCATTTAAATGAAATAATGAGAATTATAATTGATACTGTGAAACACTGCGTCTTATGGAGAAAACAATTTTCAAAAAAATAAAAATAAAATAAAGACCTATATTTAAATCACGAAAGTGATGGAAGTTTACTTTGATTTGCAGTAAAATTTTCGTAGTATTTTTACACTACTTTTATCTACAGGTTGCCGAATATTTGGGAAAGATATTTTACTTCTTCGGAGTATTGTTTATACTATACTATTAACTGATACCAATTAAATCATGTTTTTTCTTCATTATTAATAAAATTGTTGAGTTTTAAAACTATTAGAAAAAATAAAGAAAACAATGATACATCTCTGTGATTTCACTAACTTGGAGCGCAAGTCCTACCTTAATTGATAGAGTCCTATTTAACTTTCTAGTAACATGGCAGCAGTCAAATCGAAGGTACAAATCAACGACACTAATACAAACTGAAGTATTCAATTATCAAAAAGACAAACGACGAATTAACAGATTTTGAGGATGGACGTGAATAATGTTTATGATGACCACTTCAGCGTAAGATTACCCAATAGAATTTTTTAAAAATTATGTGTTTGAATGGATGTCCGAAATTTAAATCTACGCCGTTAGTTGGGTTTTTATCAAACTTAGTGAAATGTACTAATTACGTCCACTTTCATAAAAAAATATTAAATATATCTCACGACCTAAATATGGATTGTTCTCAATATTTATTGCAACACTTTCATAAGTTCACAAAGATTTAACCCTTGGTTAGGGTCTCCTTCAGCTGAAATAAATTGGGGTGATGAAAATTGATACTGACGAAATTGGTTGAAACTGTCTATACGAGCCTGCACACTATTTTTAATATTTATCCATCTCTTGCAAACGAAAATTTACGCGTTTTTTATGATAAAATAGTTCATTAAGTATGGAAGTAGACACGTTTAGGAAGGTAGATAGGGATACTATTTCTGGGGAAATAATGATTAAACTACGTGAAACTGTGGAAGCAGCAGAGGAGAGAGTGATTAGTAAAATCACCCAGCGACCCCCAGGGTTCTAATCAAATACACACACAGTAAGTCCAAAATCGGTCAAATAGAGCCAATGAACTACCACATGTAAAATATTGAAAGCTACGTCTGTATACTATTTCTAAACGGTGATATTTATTTGTGCGTCATTGGAATAAGTGGAAAATAATCAATCGTGGTTGTGTAAAACAGTACTACGAGCATTTCTTTCTTCTTTCTGGTGTGGTGCCGATTTGGCATGAGAACATGTTTACTGTAATTCGAAAGGAAAAATGACCGTAATTTTAATACTCGGTTGAGGTTTACAGTAACTCATAAGCATACGGTAATGATAAAAAAGGCATAATAAATGAATAAATTTACTGAAAAAGACGTAAAACGTTTCATCAAATAAAATATTTCACTCTCACGGAGAAACGGCGAACAGTGAAACAAAAGTTGCCGATGAAAGCGCAGAAAAATTGGGATGTTTCTCAAGAGACACGATTTTAACTTTTGAAATGTCCTTTCAAGCACAGACCCTTGGCGCAACATTTTCATCAATAGAAATAAGCCGCTCTTGAAGAAGCTAGTCAAGTCCTTCATCAACAACACCACTGATAGTATTGTCACTACCAAGATGCCGCACTGTTGGCACGCAACAATGACATAACCTGCACTCTCTCGTTGAGCAATTTCATCACAGGCGTGTCGTTCTATCAGCTAAACATACCACACGTGCGAAAAGGGTCTTCCTATTTCCACAGCCAGGATATATTTGTAACGGGGTATGCGTGGGAGGAGGTAAGGTCTACGGAAGATACATGGGTAACATGGGAAGTTCGCTGTGAAATTATCAAATTCAAAGGCAATTTACAATTCTGTAGGAATATTTGTCAAAAAAAAACACCTACATAATAAACATGATTTATTTTTTTACAAATTTTATATTTTGCCCTCAATTTTTTTGGGGGCAAACATCTGACGAAATTGGAAGCTTTCACGAAATCCATCCCTGCACACAAAAATAAAACACCAATGATTTGTTTATATTATTGTTGCAGCAAGTGAGCGATATATTTCATAAACATAATTGAGATTAGGATAATGGCAGCTGGTGCCAGACTGATCAATACAGAACACGCAATGTCATAGCAGAGTTGCCATCGATCACCACTCAACAGCCAGAGGACGGCACCACGCCTCTGACATTGTTTCACAATCCCCATTGACTAGCATTCCGAACGCTGCCAAAGGCATAAATAGGACAACAGCCTAAAACAAGAGTTCAGGCAACTCCTTACTACCAAGGCAGTTCAAATTCATGACTATCGCATCATTACATCGACATCCAGCAGCACGACGCCTAAGGCTCGTTTCACACTGCTTTGTTTTATCTGCACGGAAACAGTCATTGCCCTGCTAAAACAGACATTCAACATCGGAAAAGTTCCGACACAACTGTTCATTTTCAGCGCAAGTCGGATCGATGAAAACTAAGGATATTTTCATTGATGTAATGATTTAATAACAATTCTTGGCTCTAATTCGATTGGGTTACGACAGTTTCCGTACGGTTAAAACCGGAAAGGGGTCTGATATGAATTGGATAAAAACGAAGAGGTTAAGATAGAAATTCGATGAGTCTCTCTCTTAATTAATATCTACACCAAGTTCTACTTATTTGAACCACCCTCACCAGATACACAAGGCTATACATAACGCCACGGGTTGCCTTAAAAAAATACTAGTGGTTTCAAAGAACGATAACTTTCTCCTTCTCTTAACAAACAAATATAGAGGTTTAAGGATGCTTATGAACAGAACGCACCAATGTTACCTCAAAAAAAAACAACAACATTCAATTCGTTGGAGTATCCTACAAGTCGGGATACGCAAGGGCGGAAATGTAATACGGAATTTCTCATAATTCCCGAAAATACTACGCGCAGCGCCTCAAGGTACTTCCACGTGGGTATGGATTATGTGAATAACAGCGCATGAATGTCACCGGTGTTCAGCTAGCTTATCTTCTTCACCATCGAGCACAAGCGACACAAGTTACAGTGGACTATGAGAAATTACACGCGGCCTAGCCTCAATGTCGCTGGCGGTTCTCTTTTCTTAAGGACTCTAATTCGTGACACCGAATGGATTCAGATATACATAAATAGGAAACAGAGAACCTCCTGAACTTTGACACTGACCTCTTTCGACTTCCAAAACTTTGACAGCTGTTTCCTTTTCAGAACCGCAAACCTCCACGTGTCATTTCGGTGATTCAGGTTTCTTCAACCGTGAAAGATTTATCATCCGTGAAGAGTGATGACGTCCTCCACGAGGATTTTTATCTAACTACGCTTCAGTTGCGAAAGTATGCCAAGGCGATTTCTGTGTACTACGTACTGTGAAGTCGCCAAAGGATCGATATCATTCAATGATTTAGATGTTATTTCCCTCAACAAGTGATAGAATTTAGTACAACTGTCGGTGGTAAATAGATAAAAAGAGTGTCTTCAAGTTGGAAGTAATGGCAAAGACATGGCAAAACTTTTGTCCTATCAGCAAGAGAAGGATCATCAGGTATTAGCGCAATACACATTTCGTTTTAGTAGTTCCATGTGTCACTTTTGTCAGCCATATGTCACTTGTGTCGTGTGACATAGGCCAGCCATATGTCACTTGTGTTGTGTGACATAGGCCAGCCATATGTCACTTGTGTTGTTCTTCTCTATCTAATTCATGCTTCCTATGTAAAAATAAAACTATTTCATCGACCAAAAATATTCCGAGATCTCTTCACGACCCTACGACTGGAAGAACATATTCACAAACGTTCGTAACAACGTGTGGAGACGCATGAGCGACCAACGTTGTTTGTAGTATTGCATTTTTTTAAATTGGGGCTTTAGGGCTCGCCAACGTCCAGATCATTAGAGCCCTTTGTAGTATAACACCTTCACAAAATACACACGTTCCATAACTATCACCCTTAAATACTCTTCGCAGAAATTAATTCTCCTAGCTGCAAAAAATTCTTTTAAAATAATTTTGCATAATTATTCAACTTTTATCGAAAATTAGCACCAATAAAAATACAGAATTACAATTAAAATTTCCTCGCTATCACGAAAATTAGTTTTTCGAAAAACGCAAGATATGCATTGATCCTAGTTGGAACTCAGTAAGGTTATCTGTAACAGTTCTATATTGAAGAGAGAAACCGAAAAATATACGAAACACTTTTTCAGTGTGAAGTGGCCAGCCAATTAAAACATAAGTGAAAACCATTAATTTATTTTCTGTGCCTTATGTTCAATGCCTAATTTGTTATCACATCTACCTACTTACTAATGCTATACATATTGCAAGGACTCAAACTCGAGGCTTTCCTAATAAATAAATAAACGTGGTCGGAAAGACGGCAGGGGCACTTTCCCTTGCCTTTTTTCTCACTAAAATAGGATCTTGTCTCTAATATCAGACAATCTGAGTAAAATTAGAAGATGAAAACAAATAAGCACATTATCATCCCCGAACTTTTTTCGCAGTCTTCTGCAATGTATTCCGAGTCTCTTATTCACAAGCATTTCGTGGAATTTACCATTGACATAGATTTCGTGCTGATGTCCACCACGAGACGTTTGACCTCTGACCTCACCCATTTCTGGTAAATCGTCCGATTTGTTGGCACATCCGGGTATCCAGCTCACGAATCTGACAGCATTGCCCATGCACTCATGGCACACTACGTATAGTAAAGCTACTGTGTATTATTCACCACCCCTCTGTCTCCTGTTCCACAGTGAGTGCGTAAGTAGTGACATGTGCCCACAAAAAGCTTGCCATGACCTGCTAATTAATTCTTCTACGTTTCATAACGCACTCGCATAAAAATGGAAATAGACACTGGAAGATAATATTTAATCAAAAAATTGATTAAGACACAACAAAGAGAAATACTTTTTTCACTAAGTTGTCAGAATCATCAAACATTTTATCCTGATTCCAGAGACAAGTGAAAATATTAAAGCGACGAAACAACTCATTAAAAAAGAAGACTCTACTTTTCTGTTTTGCTTTGGCTCGAATCATCAAAAGAAAATGAGAAAAGTCACTGAGCAAAGGTAACTATGAAAACACTCCTAAATCGAAAATGGGAAATACTGACGCTTCCAATTTTTTACTTCAAATATTGGATTAACTAAATGGTATTATCATGCAAAAAGGTGTAAAGGTCAACGAAGAGAATTGCTGATTTATTGTCATGGACAGCATCATTCATCTCCTGCAAGTGGACGACATTTTCATCGAACCAGCCAAAGTCGAAGACTAGCGAGCTTACGTCTATAGCAGCACTGAATCTAAAGCAATCGAGAGAAACGAAGCAAATACCATTAGAGTCCATTAAGGACAATCCATACTAATGAATGAATGCGTAAAGCGAAAGTGTGTCTGTTTGCTACCTGATCGCGACTAAACTACTAAACGGATCGTGTTGAAATTACGCAAGGAGATAGTATACATGTCCAGGATGAATCGGCTAACTTTTATTTTTTAAGTGTGTGATAAGAAAGAAATATAAAAATGATTTTGACAATAAATGTCGATAAAATCGGGAAAAAATAGAGTTATATTTGCTCACGTTGCCTAAATGGTTAGAGATAGGTAACAACTATCAATGGCAATATTGTTTGCCTCAGTTCTACAAAAAAGTTCGCGACAACATGTGTATCCACCAAAGAAACATAAATGATCAATAAAACGGTATTAAAAATAGAAGTGTTAAAAGTACTTCAATTTAAGAGAGTAATTTAAGAACGAAGAAATGAATCATTCAATTGAATTGATTATTTGTTTTGTGCATTTAACAAAGATCTAAAACGTCTTTAAATTGTAAAATTTGGACGAAAAGTTTAGATTTTACAAGAATTATAATGAAAATTTTCAGCGGTGTCATATCTCTGAAGCGAAAATTCGACCGGCAAGGTTCCTGGGAGATGGTGTATTCAAGTTTCATATTAAATTTGTATCATTATGAATTAGAAAAATTAGGATAGTGTACATGTTTTTAAAACCATTAAGTAAGAGTATTTTGATCTTACAATATAGATTTTATTTTTCCCTGAGTCTCAGAAAAATCCCAGACAACGCCGGGTAATCAGCTAATACTATTATATGTATATGAGAACCGCAAAGCGGTTTTAAAAGGTAAAGTGTTACGAATTAAATATACATTAAGGGCCAGTTGAGAGTGACGGTGTGCAATGTTTGGCAAAGGTTTCGGACAAATCTTCCGCATCACCAGAATCCAAACAAACACAATTCCTCTTCATCTGCCTTCGCATGGATTTAAATTTAAAAGACTACGACGACGACGACGACGACGAAGAAAAAAGGACATTCTTTGGGCAGAGTGCCTTGGGTTTCTCTGGTAGCAGCTGCCGCTGCGACGATCACGGCGGAGGCCACTGCCAAAGCGCGGTTATCTAACGAAAGAAATCGCCGCAGATCCCCCGCAGCCTCCGAGAAACACCAAACAGGCGACGCTCGTAAATTTAGGTCCTATGGAGGCTTCAGGCACAGGGCGCAGACGGGGTCAAGTCATAACTTCATATAGTACGAGCGCGCCAGGCCCTAGTCAAGCACATAACCATTTATAAAACTTTCAAAAATCTTATCTATACTGTTTTTTATTAAAAAATCATTACTCGTAACATAAATTATTCAATTATAGTATATTGAAAACTGAGAATCATAAATTATACTGTTTAAACTAAAATAATGTATTTGGAAAATGATCTCAAGATTCTCTATATTTGCGACAGCCTAGAGTTCCTCAATTGTCCGGAAAGTTTGTTTTTTATAATAATAATAGTATGCCACTATTAAGTGGCGAGGCTCAAGCCATCAGAACTCCTCTTCCGCCTGACCACCATTTAGATACATACAATACATACAACATCCATATGCAATAATATAAAATAATAAAACATTCATACAACATAAAACACACATACATGAATAACTATAGCAATAATTTGAGGATCAATTTTCCTTTACTCTGGGGTAGCAATCTAGGGATCAATTTGCCTTATGCAAACCAAGAAAACACAGAAAAACCTCAATTAAGATTTTAAATCGAATTCACCAGAATTTTCATGGAAATTTATTTTAAAACAGTCTCACTAGAGACTTTATACTCAAGAGACCGTACAACTTGGTTTAATTCAAATATTAACCTTGCAAGGTCCAAGTTTTATTAGACGAGATTATAGATAATAGATCATAGTTTATTCTTTCATTTAAAAAAAACAACAGAACATACAAGAACAGTCATCTGGTCGCTCACGCTTCTATTTTTTATAATTTCTATTTTATTCTAGGTTTTGAAATTTGGTTTAAACAAATTAACTATATTTTCTAGAAAAAATTCTAGATGAATTTAAATTACTTATTTATCACTCCAAAAATACAGTTAACCTCTTAAAACCAAATTTAATTCCAAAAACAAATACAAAATAAACTAGAAGAAAAAGCACCTTCCGAGGTACTCAAATTATGGAGAAGTGTAATTCGTTTCTTCACGTTTATACTAATTGTTCTATAACATAATATTACGAAATTTAATCAAGAAAGAGCATGATTTATTGTAATATCTCAGTTAAAAGTACGAGAATAAAACTATTTCGAAACTCACTGTGTTCGTATGAAATGTACAAGTATGGTGGAAAACACAGTTTCGTAATTAAAGAGTAAAACTTGAAAAAAGTTCAATGTATTTTCGAAGTATCCGGCGACATCATTTATGATTCAAAATTTGAAAAGAATTATCTTTTCCATAACTGTGATTTATTCCAACATCAAAAATGATTAATTTTTTACGTTGAAATAAGAATAAATAACGTAATTCTGTTTATTTGTGCCAATTTCCGACAATTTACTACTATTTAAGTTAGTCCAATTTTAAGGTGCTTCGCTAAATCGTAACTGAACACAGTAGCGATAATTTTCGGCCAGGTGAAAATGGCGACGAACCCGGGACTCTGACTTTGATTGCAGGGGTGTTGATCACTACACCAGTCGTCCGTCTTCCGCAACTGTACTCCATTTGCACCCTGTGTTAACACCGAAAGACCTGGGGCACATCCCCGAGACTAATATATTTTTAACTATAGATGTTGGGTACTTATGACAATTAGGTCTCGTTTATTATATAACATCTTGTGATATCACAAGCACTTTTATAATCGAAGGTGTACATATATTAAAATTTTTATCATAAAAGTCTGCATATAAACATTAGAATTGTCCATTCTTTAACTGCTAGTGTTAGAGTAATATTTGAACAGGTGCAGCTAATTTCGTAATTTATTTAGTTAGTGCTGGTATCGAGGCGATGTAGTGAGCACTGTGCATAGAGGTGTATTGAAGAGTTTGTGCAAAGGTTATCTTATTTTTAGGTTTTGCCTAATTTTGTGTTTCAGAGCTGCACGCCAGAAAAGATTTTTATAATGCTAATTAAAAGATCCCAAACATCAATCTTGCATGTTTAGATGAACACCGAAATGTCCGCCGCGTGTACCTTTCCTACTAGTAACCGCTGCCTCGACGATATCAATGTTTTATAATTAATTTTCTTACATAACTCAAATGTTGCTTAAACCTCAACTAAATTGATAATTTTAATTATGAAGAAAATGGCGAACAATGAAGGCATAACCACTATGGAAATGAATATTTCACTCAATTGTAACACTTGTATAGCATTTCTCGCTTAGGTTTCTTTAATTGGTTCGGTTGACCTTCACGTCTATTTCACGATTTCTTTGAGAAATTTATAACAGTCAATATGAGCGTTGTTTTTTTCCTGTGGTAATCGAAGCTCCCGTAACACTCGTACAGACGAAATTCTTTGAAATTCATTTACCAAAAGAAGAGAAATAAAGAAAAGAATAACAAAAAGGGAAAACAGAACAACAAAGTGTCTATGACGAAAGACGAAAAATCCTCATAGATAGTGTTAATGAATTATTGATGAGACCTTCTATGCGAACGGCGATAATGTTTCCGGGGAGATTACTTCCGAGTTCTTTAATATACATTACAAAATTTTGGATCGACGCTCTACTTCCCACAGGTGAGCTCTCAAGAGGTCGGGGGTAAAAACACAAGGAATATATCATACAGTAAAAGATTCAAACACTTCAAATATGCAGCTAAGGAAATCTAACAACTGATTGATTGATGATCCATACAGAGCACCTTTTTTTTCAATGAAGTGAAGTTTGTTTCCCAACCCGCTAAAAAAAAATTTTCTTCAAAAGAAGTGAAGTTTTTTGTTTCAACTAGGGGGAGTGATGCTTTGACGTTTAACTTACAATTGTCAAAGTCACTCCCACAAACTCATACATACAGGAGATCCGGTTGGTTATAAAACCTAGGAACTGAAGTTATTGACTGAAGAACCAGAACTCATTCTGCTGCGCTTTTCACTCCGAGTGACATCTTCTGCGTTACGCTTTCCTCCGAGTGACATTATGCTCCGCCTTGTCATGCGAGTGATCAGCACCTACGTACATGCTAGCATTTTATTCAGTGCGAAGTTCAATTAGGTATTAAAACTCCGAATTCGTATTCAAGAAAATCGCTCACACATTCAATTCATTGATTTTCTCATATTTGATGAACTTTGAGTATTTCTACATGTGAGTAATCTACGCTGATCTATGCTCTATCAGGAACTGATGTAACTATTCAATTTCTACTACAAGGCGGACGACATTTCGACCATGTACTATTTCACGTAACTCACTATGTATGTTTCTCGTCTTAGTCAGCGCACATTAAACATCCTGCGCCTTTAAATTGAATTCATGTTTGCATAATTTCTTACAGTAGATAGAATTTTATATTCTCTTATCTTTTATATTTTGTGGGGATTCATTCCAGAACACGCTTAGCACATTTAAGTATTAATATAAACCAAGCATTTATAAAGATGAATAACTACCCGACAAATTAATCAGGGTTTAAATACATCAATATTAATGTTTTAAAATAAAACTGCGTTTCTAAACGATCCAAGTAGATAAAAATATCACAAATTAGCTCCGTCAAGTCTGCTTCCTCAACTCACGTGAGATTGGTGCTAAGTTAGAACCAGTTGACTCTCGACATAAAGTTTGAAAGGAAACGGCCGCATATTTTTGGAGCTGACCAGCAGGTTTCTTCGAAGTACTGCACAGCGGCCTCTACTAAAGATATTTGATAGCTTTTTTAAAGAGTTTCCACACAAAATGCAGAAATGCTGCCATCCGTCTTAATAAATGTCGAGGACGATTTTCTCCGGACATACATTTCGTCACAACGACCATCAACAAAAGAATTGCTCCATGTTTCGCCTGACTTTGAAGTTTACTATTGATCAAGTATCTCTTTTGTGTACCAACGTGGAAGAAAAAAAAGTTCCCGTTCGTATTTTACTTCGTCAAATACACCCCAGAGTCAGTGGCGGATCTAGACCGTAATCAAGGGGAGCGTTTTTGTTTAAAAATTATGGTTTTGCAAATTACTTTAATTAAGTGCATCAAATAAATAATTAACAATCTGATATTATTAACAAGAATAACAATTATTTATTAAAGTTATTAATATGGTATTGTTAATTTTATTAATATATTAATTTTATTAATCTGGTATTATAAATAACAATAACAATTACAACTAATAATTATTATTAATCTGGAAACACTTTTACAAAGTATGCCATTCATCAACTTCAATTTTATCTGTTAAAGAGTTCAGGTCCAACTGGGGGGGGGGCNATAGATCCGCCACTGCCCAGTCATTCTCCGGTAAGACAGACACTTCTATGTATAAGCGACCTTGTCATGACCGAATGACTGACGTATTCACCACCGTAGAGGAAAATCGATTGAAAATACGAACTTGACATTTTGAGAGTATATTGCTCTCATATTTTAGGGGCTCAATAAGAACAGAATATCCGAAATTCCGATTTGGGGGTAATATGATTTTTCGAATTTTATTTATTAACTTATTTATTTTTGGTGGGGCTTTACGGTTTGTCGACATCTAGGTCATTAGAGCCCTAAAAACTTGTACAGGTAGGGAAAATGCAGTTACGCACTAGGGAGAGCCAACATGACTCTCCCCGCGTGTGGGACTCGCCGAATGACTCAACCATACCCACTAAAACTCTCCTGAATTACAACTCAAAAATCAACATCTCAAAACATTACACAAATCATTACAAAAATAAAAATAAAATAAAAAAAGAAAGAGGAAAATGAAAGATACCCTAGCGGGAAAATGAAAGATACCCTAGCATCTTTTCGGGATCGAAAAGAACAAGAGGTGACCAAGGAAGGTCAGGAAAGAGAAAGGAAGGAGCCTCGCACAAGTAAGTGGAAGTAATGCCAGACTCAGCTCGAGGCCCCGTGTTCGCCAAATACGTACTTACTAGATATAAGTCCCCTGGGGGGAATTTTAAATATATTTACTAATTATGGTACATGCGGTACCATCTCAACGTTAATAAGCTGCACTACAGTTTTGTCTATAGGAAATTGTAACGAAGAGCTAAACAGTAACAAAACTCCAGGGCAAGTTCCCTCCTGTCACACGTCATTGGAAGCACACAGTTCCGGGAGCCCGGACTAGGCCACTTCGCCACGTGATGCACGTCTTCATCTGTCACGGGGAAGCTTAGTATTTACTATCCCCTTCAGAACCCTTTTAAACCTCACCCAGTGACACAAAAAGGGTCAAAAATTAAAGACTAATAATTTATAACAAATGATTTTTCAACAATTACACGTGGCAACATGATTTTTGGGTTGGCAAGATTTTAAGTGTTCTATAATATTTCGTACATAAGTGTTCTATAATATTTCGTACATAAGTGTTCTATAATATTTCAAACATAAGTGTTCTATACTATTTCAAAACTAATATTTTTATTACTTTATCTCGTAAGAATTTTCTACAATAGTAAAAAAATTGGACATTTGCCAACTTTGTGATTTTTCTGTAACTCTACAGGCAAGTTTATTAGAAACTACTTCAAAAAAGGTTAATCAAAACGAATATTAATATAAAAATTAACCACCAAACGTCACTACTTTAACAATATGTTACCTAACGAGATATAACAATTCCAAACGGTGTATTTAAGTTCATATATAAAGAAAGTTTGAAAGTAGTGTTTTTTTTATCATGTTTCGGTATAAAAACAATTTTGTATTGTTCTTTGTACACTCCTTACTGCATAACGTCTTCAAGAATGTGTCAACAATCTATATCCGGTTTTATAAGTGGCAAGTTATTATTTTTTTATTTTTTTGCCAAAAGGGACTGCATAAGAGAAGGAATTTTGTAAAGAACAAGGTGGGATATTTCACAAAGATAGAAAACAATCATAGGAACTGAATTTGAATATGTTGGCAGACACTGTTGCTCGTTTAGAGCGGGATTCTTGATATGTATTACGGAAGAAGAAAGCCAAGAGGCGTTCATTTGAAGGACATCAAATGTCCTATTGGCTTATGACTCAATCATTCCCTTGTTTTAAATATTTTTGAATTTATGTTTTAATAAATAATTTTCATTCGTTATTCAACTATTTATAAATTAATTATGATTTTATCAATATTTGTAGGAAATTGCCTTGCAAATATTGTCCCAAAAAATTGGGTTATATCATAAATTTTGTTTATGACATTATAAAATAACCGGATGTGACTTAACACATGTAATTTTTGAATTCAGCTCAGAAAGATTATTCTAATTTGATCAAATTTCCAGGACACAAATTAAAATTTTGTAGACTTTATATGCTACATATTAATTTTTTACTAAAACACACAAAATATTCCAATGTAGAGAAAACATTTGAACGTCACAAATTATTTCAAATTTAAAGGTAGAACGAATTTGCATCTGATTTTTTATAATTATCATAAAGATCAAAACTTATAATTATCATTTTTGATGAGAAAATTTTCGATTAAAGTTTTTGGACTTATTTATCCGTGTGTCACCAATAGAAGAAATCTTCAGGAGCCCCAAAACACAAAAACGTACGATCCTTTTATGTATTTCATCGTATCATGAATTTTGTGTACTTTTGTTACTCTTTCGAACATCATACATGCCAACTCTGTGTACTCTTTTCTTCTGTTACATAAGAACTCCTAATTGTATGTAGACAACTCATAGTCACATCCTTTAGGCCAGAAGAGCAATGCCGTATCACTTGTATATGATGCACACACTCCGACGGCGCATTAGCATAAGAATACGTATTTCCGTACGACGAATGCTTTCCCACTAACTTATAAATATAGGGGTGGGAGCATTCGTGGGTCACAGCATCATTATCCCTAACGCTATTATTTATCTCGAATTTTGAGTGATTACGTGAAGCAGTATTTTTCGGATATTTGAACTATTGAAAATATATTAATATTCTGAAGTAATATGTTAAAATTAATATTACAAGCAACTAACTATTTTTATTCTAATTTCATGGGTCCGTATGACATGATGTTTCCTGACGGCGCAGAAACGCTAATCCGACGTTGCCTTTATACCCTTTGATGGCACCTTGCTTGCTTCCAGGGAGTCACGTAGTTTATTTCCTGTAGTAATACGCTGTTTACAAATGCAATTTGACAATAAATTATTTCTTTATTCTGTTTAAAGAATTATTTGTTTTTCGTTGCGAATATCACATCTCTGATAAAAGCATGCACATTTCTCTCAACCTCCACTTTACGTCACGCTCAATTAACTTACACATAACACAACACTTTATCGCAGTGGAAATAATGGAACAACTGCACACAGATAGAAATGGCGAGGAACCAAGACTCGAACTCGGCATCTCTCAAGATTACCCACAAAACCATTCAACACTAGCAAACATTCTTATCAAGGGATTTTTTCCTTCAGTGACATAATCACGGGCTGATAAGGAAAATATGAAGTAACTAGTGCAAAACCATTGCACATACTTTCCCATATACGTTTCTCCGTCTGCAGCATAGAGTGAGAAAAAAATTCTATAGTGAAAGAGTATTGTCCTCTATATTGCCTCAGGCGTTGTCCTCTATATTTTGGTCGTCTTCCAGTGCTTTATTCATGCTCAAAGTCGCTAGATAAACTTTGAAATTTGTCTTTTATTTACTTTCTTTTATTTGAAATTTGAAAGTAAAATAAATATTCAAAATATTATTTCAATACATATAGCGACGTATCAGTCTTATAAATATCGTAAAAGTGTTATGAAAATGTAATTTCGTCGTAGAGAGAAATTGATGTATTTTCGTATCTGCAGTGCGTTCGCTGTTCTCTTATGTATTTTTTCATTATCATATCTTTCATTTCAGTTTACGAAAAGTGTATTCTACGTCTGCTTGGTCCATTTACACTGCTAAATATTATTCAAGCTTCTTGAAACAGTAAACTAATGTGTAAGTGTAGCAGACAGAAATTATTTTACTGCGTCTATACCAAACTTTCAAGCGAAATACATGAAATGCGGATGTAATGTACTTTACGCACAGAAAATTTAAGCAAAATTGTTGGAGTTGTTTTTGAGAAACATTCAAAAGTGTACTTTGACCTTCATGTGAAGTACCCTTTGTTTTAAAGTAAAAAAAATAGAGCACGTGCATAGACAAGTAAATTCTACCGTAAATACGAAATGAGAATTAAATTGGTTTATCAGTTTACTCAGAATCGCTGCGCACAGACGGACAGACGGACGGACGTTATGCCAAAAACAACTTTTTCAGAATCAGAGATGGCCAAAACGGATACTTCCGTCGAAATCTCATTTTCGAATTTTTTCACGATTACAAAACTTTCTGTATACTACGTATACGAGAAAGTAATAATATCAAGGACTACGAGTATACTTAATAATCTTCAATAAAATAAATATTCTTAAATTTCTTATGTAAACAAACATCTGAAAAAATGCTGTAGCTGTTGTAGATTGGAGTGACGATCACCTGCAGTTACTTAGGAAGTTTTCTCTGAGAGTGAGTTGTTCTTAATACAAGGTATGATTCCAATTTGGCTCCTCAATCCACATTTAATGCCATTCGTATTAGAAAACGGTTACTCAAATTAATATGAAGACTCTAAAATACCCAGAATGAATTCGCAGATAGTTTGAACTGAGCCACGAAGACTATACCAAGATTAAAAATCATAGTCTGTCTGCAGCAGGGGGCCGTGAAATCAGACTGCGTTTTTCTTTTACTTCTTAGTAATCCATTACAACACTATGATGTGTTAATTTGAGGGTTCAGAAGTCTATACTAGTCATGCCTGGCAATTACTTTTTATAAATAGACAAGATCAAATCATTCTGTCACATTCGCAATGGTATGATTTGGATAGAAATAAAAATATATATTGCCAGAAACAACAGTTAAACTGTATAACAGGGAGGAAGACACAAAACAACTTCACTGTCCAGAAACCAATGAGTCCGTCGTCATCAATTCCGACGAAAATATAAAAAGAAAAACTGATACCAATTCGGAAAGAGACTACCAAGATAATGATCGAAACGACAAAAAAACACAGAACATAAAACTGTTCAAAAGCGTCTAAATAGAGAAAAATAAAAACGCGTTTATCTTATACGTGCCGTGAGTCTAAATTTCTTAAATAATGTTGTCAAGTCTTCGTTATAACCACAGATCAATTTGCTATGGATTGACGCTCTGAACATTCTGAACTCCTTCACTTCTAGATACATACTTCGTACACATCAGACCACAAACTTATATTTGTTCACCTATCTTGCAAACGTCATTTATCTTGGTTCAAAATAAGATATACTGAGTAACTTTTAATGCAGTCATAATACTTCCTTTTACGACAAGTATAACAATTATGATTCCTACCCTGATTAACTAGGGACATTAAAACACTGGTCAGAACAACTCAATCAATGCAAAACCAATTCTTCCTCCGATCAACTAACTTCTTCCTTTGCTCCCAGTCCCATGACAACCACCACCCGCCGTACAAATTTATGACAACTCTCCAGCGATAAATCTCACTTTACATACAAGATCGAACATTCATAAGCCACAATTGATTCCGTTTCACATCGGAATAAAATTCTTAAAAAAATGACAAAAAAACATAATTCGATTTTGCAAGAATACAAGAAGCGTCGAATCTGTCCTAAGCTGTACTTTGCTCATTTTTGCGCTGAGACACAAACTATTCACTTATGAAAACGTTATAAATTAGTTTTGTTCGTCCAAATTCTTAATCAACTATACTTATACTGACATTAATTCATTAATTTATGTTATGATGGGACGAGTTTCTGGTCGTGAGGCCCGCTCTTCCACCTAAACTTAGTAACTTAGTTTATTATCCCCCACGTGGTCATACGCAGTTTGCAACTGCGTTTTTGACAATAAATTTTATTTATTTGGGTGAACGAGATGGAAAGGAGAAAAGTGCAGTTGCCGAAGAATAGAAGGTACCGAACCAGCAATGATCTGAAGTGGGTGAGGAAAACCCCTTCCGAAAACTTCACCTAGTTCAGCCAAGCAGGAGATGGAACACGCGCTCTTCCACTCAGCAAGACGTAAAAAAAACGAAGACGGTGCAAGAACGCCACCTCTTTCGTTTATGAATGAAATACCGTCGGTGTCAGCGTAATTCTAGATTCTTCTCTCTCTATATGCCTCTCAGAGAGAAGACAGGAGTTCGATTCGAGGACAGGATGAGGTCGAGTTTTTAGCTGAGATATCCTTCACTATGTCCATGAAAATGCTGGCGCGAAATACTTTCTCTTCACCAATCCAAATCTTTACTTTCCAACCCCTCCACGGTAGAAATGTTAAGAGGACAAGCAGACCCACTAATCTTCAAAGATTTCGTGAATAACTTGACTTCTTTTTAAAAAAAATATGAAAACAGGATCCCTTAAGGATACAAACTATTTTTCTCTGTTCAAATAATCAAAATGGAATGGAGAAAATCAAAGGGAGAAATACCAAATTTATAATAGGATCAGAAGTAGCAACATAAAAGACAACCAGTCATGTTATTTTTACGCAAAAAACGGTGACACAAACATTTTCTAGAATTAGCATACAAAATTGACGAAACGACAAGTTCACAACCTTCCACAAACAAATGTGATAACCATATCAAGACAAAAATGGCGACGAGCCGGGACCTCCTGTTTGTCTGGATCTTCCGGAGTATAAGACTTGGATGGAAATAGAGTGCAGTTGTGGAAGGATGGGTGGTGTAACGGCCAACACATCTGCGATTAAATGAGAAGTTAACTATTTTTATTCTTATCTTAGGAGTGTGCTGAAATGTTAAATCCGGCTCTGCTTTATGGCCCTTGATCGGAACTGATGGGATGGTCCCATGCATGCTTCCAGAGAGTAAATTAGTTCATTGTCCTCCATGTCTACATACGCAGTTTATATCTGCTTTTCTGAAAATATATGTATTTATAAGAGATCTCGGGTTCGATTCAGACTCTTCGCCAATTACATTTGGTCGTAATCAAATTAAAATGACTTAACACACACAGACAAGAAAGATTTCTTTTTTATCTCATTGTAATAAGATGCTGCGAAACCCATTTCTATCGGATGACACTTCGTACTTAAAATATTCACAAAAGAAATAATGAGAAACGTCTAAACATCCCCAAAAGAAATAACCACCCGTTACATGAGTTTTTTCGATTCGTTGTTTGGACCCGCTTGTTTATACTGCATCACAATATTTCACATCACATCACGAAACTCAGTTGTCGAGTAGCAGTTGAATAGTATCTTGTACCAATAACTGATCTCTGCAAATGAAGAGAAAGACATAGAAGTGAAAGCTTTCGGGCAATGGAGCCTGGGTTATCGTATGTATTTACTAATATCAAGGCTTCAATTTATTTTTGTGTTTTCCCATTTGAACATACTATGCATAATCTCTTCTTACGTTTTCCCCTGTCAATAGTTTTACTTTTTAATAATTTCTCAAATTTTATTTCTACATTAATTATTGAAATCAAACTTCTTCACGAACGTACCAGTCAGGTTTATTAATTTTTTCCCGACGTTTCGGCTTCTCAATTGAGTAGCCCTTGTCAAGAAATGAAAACCAAGAGGTATCTCAGATTTACTGGAACACACATAACCTCAATGTGTGTGTCCTAAGTCACTTATTACTGACAAAGTGCCTTATTGTGTTTTGAATAGTACCCACTTAGGAGACAGATTAAGGTTAGAGTGTTCCGACAAATCTATAATGATCTGATATACCTCTGGGTTTTAATTTCTTGAGAACAGCCGAAACCCATTTGAATAGCCGAAACGTCGGAAACAAATTAAATAATATTGACTGGTATGTTCGTGAGGAAGTTTGATTTGGATATTACATCCACCAGCGATACCTGTTCTTTATATAGATTAATTTTTTTAAATGTATCAGTTGAAGGAATTTTAAACGAGCTCATTACAAACAAGGTATTGTTCCTGTCATGCTGTACTAACACATCAATCAGAAGCGGGAGGGATAAAAAAAAGTTATTCCGAGAAACGAGAGGACAGACAGACAGGCGGGTGTTCACGCACCATGGTTCCACACAACGCACGATGTGTGGACACTGCCAGGAACACTGCCCCCACCCCCTGCAGCTGAGCTCAACGTCACTCACATCTTGGCTGAACAACACATTGCAAAGTTTTCGCAAGGAATCACCACAACTATCATTAGCTGTGGCATACATTTATCAATAGGTCATTACTTTACTTTAATTTATAAATATTTTCATTTACATTTCTTTGAAAATAATCAAATTCAATGTAAAAAATAACTTTTTGAAGTTGAAATTAAGTTTAAGGTCCCGAGTTCGAATCTCGGTCCCGTCTCCCATATTCCTTCAACATAATAAATTAAGTATTTTCATTAGTATTTTTTTTCATATTCGATCTTTTTTCACCTTGTTTATTTATCTACGCCCGGCTTCATTTTTGGAATTTTTGTGACTGGTTGCCATTGTGCTGACAGTCATGTTGCTATTGAGTGACAAATTCTTTGAACGTATTAATAAAAACTACTCTAAATAGCATGTATTGGTATAATATACACTGAAATGAATTATTAAACTGGCTAAAGTGTAGCATTTCTTACGAAAAGGTTCGGCCAACTGTACTGAACTCTTCGAAATGTAGGGTTTTATCGATACAAAAGGGATGAATAATGGTGTCATACATGGGAAAATTCATTTTGTAAGATAAATATTCGACAGGTGCACAAACAATACCCGTTACACAGTCTCTCTTCGATATTTTTCTGGAATAGATCTAGAATTCGATTCAAGACATTTCGACACAGCTCAGAATATACAGGCTGTTTTTATAGTTTCCAGAGTGATCCATCCTTAACGGATAAACATGTTGTAGTGTTTTTCACTAAGACAAGTCGTAACGTGAGGCTAGTTATTCGACGAATTTAAATACTGTGTAGCGTATATAGTTGCAGAAATGTTATTACATTTGTTGTATTTTATATGGAACTATTCATCATTTTTAGCACTTCTTATAAGTCCAAGGAAACACAAAATACATCAACAAAATAAAATTATTAATACTGTATATCTTTATAACAAGTATATAACACTTTCACTGAGAATAAAACAAAATTCTGAATATATGAAATTAATTTCAACTTTTACAAGTAACACAAATAATTTGATAACGAAAGGTAAGATAAGAAAGATCACATGAATACTAATAATGCAGTACACAAAATAAAACGCAAAGACTGTAATGCTAGACATGTAGAGAGTGTTAAAAACTAGAATTCAGGAGCACAAACGAAGCTTAAAATCAGTTGAACTAGCTGTAGTAATAATGATCACTTAATAGATTGAGATAGCACAGAAGTTAATTACTACAAACGTAGTATATCTGAAATGAGATTAGAAAGAATACAATGGAAGTTAGAATTACGCACAGACACAGAAAAGCTATCGAGTATTTTCAATACAATATTATAACATCTTCTGTGATTTCTGCTTTTTTGTAACATATTTTGAGTTTATATTTAAGATTAACACCATGTTCAATTGTTCTGTTGTTATAATTTGTTACACCCAAAGACGACTCTAACGTCGTGTTCTTAAAAGCACAAAATAAACTGTATACGTCCATCAAAAGGTAGCAAGTCTTAAATTATTCAGTTTTAACACATATTGAATCTGGCCGAAAAACAATAAGAATATTAGCACCATGATATTTTTTACATTTCCGAATTTAATGAGTAGAAACAGTGGTGAATCTACCGGGGGGGGGGATTAGGGGGCCATAGCCCCTCCCCTCATTACCATATTAATAATAATTATTAGTTATAATTGTACAGTTATTAATAATACCAGGTTAATAAAACTAATAATACCAGAATAATAAAATTAATAAAACAAGATTAATAAACAATTGTTATTGACATTAATAATACCAGATTGTTAATTATTTATTTGATACATATTACGTAAAGATAATATTTATAAAATTTGTGTTGTAAAACCATAATTTATAAATATAAACAAAAATGCTCCCCGGTTAGTCGCTGCCTTGATTACGGTCCAAATCCGCAAATGAGTGAAAAGAGAATGACCTCGCTTCACGGCGGGGAAAAATGTTCTACGGTATTGAGAGGAATGGCGGCACGGTAAATACTTAAAATTTTTCTGATTTGTTACGCTGCTGTTCTTAGTTTACGTTATAAATTTTCATTTGCCTTTTCGAGGTCTGAAAAATTAATTCTTTCATTTAAAAAAAAAGTGTCAGTACCTCATGAACAAAGAAAAGTAAAAATTATTTCCGTCAATTTATTAGCCCCATGACACGATTTACCCCCCAAAAAAAACAGGATTTCGATATTTTTATGTCCCCAGGAGATATTTGTAGTGTTCTTATGGAATATCCATGTTCAAAAAATATTTTTATATCCAACAATACTAATATCATTGAAATATCCCATTCTGCATTACGCCCCTGTAAGATTTAATAGATACATAAACTGGACAGGAAAACGGACAACCTTTAGTTCCAATTAAAACGTAAAAATTAGGAGCTACTGTAGTTTTTTAATGCATTGAGAACACAAAACCCATCATCGATGGGACTTTCTTTTCTTCAATGCATATTGGGTATTAATAAAACATTGCTCTGCTGGCACATGGCGTGTTCGCGTTCACAACATGCTGCAGAACTGGAGAGCACGAGTGGGTCAAATAGGGTGAGGATTATAGAAGGGATTTCTCTTAAATATTCAACACATCAGTAGCTTCGCTTGCGTCAGATCCCAAACAGCAAAGTTTCTCTCTCTCTCTCTCTAAAATATGGAAAGGGGTGAAAACATCATAACTTATATCGACGCGTCAAGAAGGACGACATTAAATAAATACTAGTGCAATTTTCTTTCGTATCGTAAGAAAATGATTCCAACCCTTCGTCTCGAATATAACTCCAAGACGAAAACGAAGAAATACTTCACTATAGTTAAAAACTTAGCAAATCTCATACACACGCTTCGAACATGACCCAGCATGAAATGTTGAAAAAATCGTTGTCGGTAGCCGGATACAGAGTAAGGCTTCCCTCGAATCGCATTTTTTGCATAATTTCTCTTACAAAGATATCATGAAAGGAAATTATAAGAATGCGATAGGACAAAAACTGCCGTTGCGGAGGTGACATCTACCAAAATCTGCGTTCAGAAATGCGAGCTCGAGTAGTCAATCATGAGAAACCCACTCTAAAGAAACATTCGTCCAAATGAAAAACGTTTGTCAAAGACGATGTTTTAATAGTTCTTTATTTTATTTGAAAATACAACATGACAATGCACAGTTGTATCAAATGGCTAATCTGTTAATATACCACTCCACAGCGCTGTTCCAGTAAGTCTAATCATGCTAGAGCAATTTTTATTGAGATCGACGACAGTCGCTTTGTATTAGATAAAAAGGTTTTATTTATTTCTTTTATACTTATTTGATGATTTTTTTCCTTTGTATTCTAGCCCTTTTGGCTACCTTGATTACAACAGTCATTTCAAGGTTACTCTTTCTAGTTTTCTTCTATGTCTTGTGACCTTTAGGCAGCGCAATTTAGTCGTTTAGGTTACCGTTCCCGACTCGAAGAGGCAGGCGCAGATCTTCTCTTCGCCTTATTTACCTTATGCCTCTTATCCCTTCCATTGATTATGTCTCGCATTTGTCCCACCTTTGTTACGAATTCTAAATGTTCTTCAAAATCTTTTATTGGGAAAAGTCCTCTTCTAATGAGTTTTTTTATGTATTGAGTTTTTTTATGTATTGAGCTCTTTCCTCTGCATACATTTCACAAATCCGCATTATATGTTGCGGTGTTTCTTCTCCTTTCCCATATTCACATTATCCTATTTCAATTTTTCCTATGCGTTTTAAATATTCTTTAAAGTTACCATGTCCCGTCCAAAATTATATGAGATATGGATTGATCTTATACCATTTTCTATTTTAGGTAACATATTTAACATTTTTGATGTATCGAAACGTTTCTCCTCCCTTCTGACTTCGTTCCCAACTATTCTGCCACCCATCTAATAGTTTCTGAAGTAATCTTTCCATTTCTTCGTTTTTTTTGTTCCTTGTATACGCTCCTCATTAATTTCTATGGATTCACTTTTCCTTATCCGACTTGTAATAATAAATAAATAATAATAAATAAATTTATTGTCAAAAAACAGTACAAACTGCGTATGACCACGTGGAGGGGAAAAAAAACTAATTTACTCTCCGGAAGCAAGCAAGGGACCATCCCATCAATTCCGATCAAGGGCCCTAAGGCAGAGGCGGATTCAAAAAATTCAGCAAAAATTCCTAGATAAGATAAAAAGTTAGCTGCGAGTTATAATACTAATAGAATGTCAATATGTTTGTAATTTTAAGCAAAAAATTACATGTAAGTTATTATCGAACTATAGATTGTAAATGTCAATTTGTGAATATATAGGTCCACAGGCAAAATTCCTGTCAAAACTTCCAAAGCATCAGTTGACACTGTAGAATATCCCCTTACCATCTGCCTTAGACACTGTCGTTACATTCTTCGAAGTTGTTGTTCATACTTCTGTTTAACAATTATTTTGCAAAATACTCTGCTTCCATATATCATTTTCCCCTTTATACAGTTGTATTACTCCTTCACTGGTTATATGAAATTTATTATATCCTACACGTAGTACGCTGTAATATAGTTTCCTTGATCTGTCTATTGCATATACCACATGTATATCAATTTATCATCAATTATAACCCCAAGGTACCGTTGACTCCTTACCACCTCAACTTTCTTCCCATGTAGTTTTACTTATTTTATGATGTGGCGAGGTTCAGGACATGAGGCCTGCTCTGCCACCTAACCACATTATTTTGCGAAGGATTTGGGAAGAAGACATTTTGGGTGGTCGAGATTCACCTCAGCATCGATTGTGGGATTATGGGTTTAATGAAGCAAGGGGACATTCGCATTGAGAGAAAAAAGGAGTACAATGCAATGAATTCACGAGGACAAACAAATGATAGAAACAGAGAAATAGAAAATATTTGAAGGGGGTATCTATGATAACCGGGATGATATTAAGTGCTAGGAATTGATGAGGAAGCACTTAAATGGCAAAAATTACACATAAAAAAAAGATTTAAAAGTAAATTAGGAACGATAAATATACGGAACCCCAGATTGGGAAGCTTCGAAACTGAGTGTTCTGGAATGATTATATCGGGTCGATTTTAAACAAATAAACAGAAATTAGTAAGAGGCAGACGAAAGAGAATTCGAGTTGAAAACCTCATCCAGCTGGGACGGACGGAGTAACGAACTAAACAAAGATTCCCCAGCGGCTGTTCATTGTAGTAGTGTGACTAAGAAACCTTCCGATCGCACGTGAATGAAATACTGAGCGATCTTGGGGCTAATCGTCAGTCGCTCAGTAAAGTATCCGACGCCTCTCCTTTACGACAATGGACCGTTGCCAACATCACGAACGTACACATGCGGCAGACAGCGATGGATAAATCGTATCGCTTCATCACTGCTTGCAATAAACAAACAAATATTAACAATTTTCGAAACAAATAACATAACCAATAACAAACTTCTGACAAGAAACGTCAGTAAAGCCCAGTTACAGAAATCGACACCCTAATACGTGCGGTAAACAACTTTTTTATCAGGAACTTTTTTATCGAACGTTTTAAGCCTTGTACTACTACCATTAACATCAATTCTAGAACGAAATATATAAATAATTCAAGAATTTAGTGCTTTGAAAAACAACATTTCGACTAAAGTAAATCGTCGTCAGGTGTGACAAATCATAATAATTTCGACTTAAACTCGTCGAAACGTTGTGTTTTCCAAAGTACTAATTGAATGGTATTCGTCCGTCTTAAAGGCGTAAGTCTTAGATTATTGATTTGTCTTATTTTCACCGAGCATCGATTGGCAAACGTCAAACCACACTGAGGTTCGTCATCCGTCGATCCACGATCCTCGATCCTCGATTCCGAGCAATTATTGAGATTCAATGGCAACGGTCGGGCCACCCTAATTCACTTAATAATACCTAGCCTTAACGTTCCCGCGGCGTGAGACAAGACCAGCCTTAATTTAAGAACTAAGAATGATTGTCTCTTTAGAATATGAACGAACTGAAAAGTGGAGAAAACTCTTGTGTAGAGAATGTGTTGAGAAATTTTCTGTCGAGTAATCTTCATTTTGGAAACTTCTTTTCCAAAATTTTTTTAGTTCCTCATAACTGAATATGGAGTTAGCGTGGCTCAGTGGGTAGAGCATTGAGTTGCTGGCTGGACGGCCGGAGTCGATCCCCGGTGAGGTGGGGAATTTTTATCACACCTGAACATCCACGCTGACTCTCAGGACTACTCAGCATGCTGTAAAATGAGTATATCTATGCTGTAAAATGGGTCTATCCTTGGGTCAAACCAGTCGGAGGGAGATGCTGACCACATCTCCTCCTTCAAGTACAGAGGTCAAGTAATTGCGGAGCACCACCCTCCGCGAACACCTTGGGCACCTTCAGGGTCTGTTCAGGGATTGTTTGACTTTGACATAACTGAATATTTTACTCAGACGCTAACTATAGTAATATTCATCATTGCAAAGAGCACTAAGGTTAGAAACCATCATTTGTCATTTTTAGTAAGACATCAGCGGAGGATGCAAACAAATGAAAACATTCTGTTGACGTATCGTCTTCGTTTGTTCTGTTTGGAGTTGGCAAGAGCTCTTTCGATGGAATATCAATCATCGACGGGCCCTGAATACAGAACATGAAAATGACAATAAATACAATATGCAGGGCCTGGTGATGATGGATATTGTATCGAAAGAACTCCGCACAGTTTCCATTATATACCATCAACCGAACCGGCATTCGTACGTAATTAAGTAAATTTTTCCTCAAGTAACAACACATTATATGCAACGGAAGCCCCGAAAAAAAATATGCAGTCAATAAATTAAAACTAGGTGAAAAAAAAAATCTACAATTTTCGATCGAAAAGATTATTAAAAGAAATTACAATTAATGTTGTAGTAAGGAAGAAAACAAATTTTGTATTTAATTACGCTAGTTCAAAGACTTTTTAAAAGATACAAACCTTTTTCCAACTTGATTACGTTTGAACATTTTTATTTTTAATGTTTAATTAAATGTCCGGTTAACCTGGAACTTACGAAAGTGTAGATCTCGCGAAGCATGGAGAGGAAGTATGGGAGGAACCTCGTTGCAGCCATGACAATCCCAATGACAATCTCAAGTACGACAATTATATAAAAAGTGATTTGCCGAATTTATTGGAAGAGTTCCAATGCAGCAAAGAAGGGTGATATGGTTTCAATTCGATGGATGGGTCATTCAACTCCACGGTTGGGTGATATGGTTTCAACTCCATGGCACATTATTCGTGGGGAGCACAAGAGGTATCGAATTTGAATTTCATTGATTTGGTCGTTGAGATCCCTTGACCTACCTGGCCGCTCGTTTACCTTACATTTCCAGATTCTTATCATTGGGGAAAACTATAAGATCTTCGCTATCAAAATGTACCAACACCTGAAAGGAGGGGATAGCCTATTGTTAATGGGCAAATATTACTCGAGACGAACTACAAAACCTGGGTAAATGTAGTTGGCACATCGTTATGTTAATGTGTTGTGATGCGCGGATTTCCGCATTTATCCGTAAGTCTATTTTCTGTCTAGAAAATCGCAGCTATTTTTTAATCGTTTTAGGTAACTTTGCAATTAATCGCTTATTTTGTCACTTCAAGGATATTATACTGTCCTTACATTATTTAACTCATCATTTTAACTGCTAATTCATTCTTCTTACTCGTCTCAACTACTTTCCTCTTTAAACCAAGAAAAATCTCTCTTTCTTGAAGTCTTGGTTACACAGAGAAACGTTTTTCTTCCAAGAGTCAAAACAAAACTTATTTCCAAGACAAGTAAAACTAACGACTGTTCACCATTAAGTATAAGGGTACTAAAAACGTATTCGTGATTATTTTCATATGCATAAAGTGAACAGTCTTTCTGTTTTAAATTCAAGGAAAGTTGACCGTATAACAGAAGGACAGCTAATCATAACTGACAGTAATATTCGGCATTTGAGTGCTTTTCTATATTAGAGTAACGAAGGCATGATATTTTCTCCTGTTTTTCCTATGGACAGAGGTGGGTTTATATTCAAGTTAACTAGGGTCAAAAGGCGACAGTTTTGGAGGGTTACATTATTGGTTATACAACTGTTATTATCAAAACTCGAATTTTGAGTGATTAAAATAGTTACGATTGATTAGCAATATTTTTAAAATAATGAATAAGAACATGTTAAGTTCTTTTCTTATTCATTGAAAATAAAATTTCTACACAATTTTCAACTCCAGTTGCTCATTATCCCATTACACGAAATAATATTCGAGTTTAGTTCATTTTCATTACACACGAAGAGAATTTCTCTAATGGTAATTTCGAGACACTTAAAAACTCTTTAAACGACGCAAAGTGAAATTTTACGGATCTTTTTTATACGAGCTTCAACTCCAGTTGATTACATTAACCTTCGCCTGTCGTAAATTGGCATTTGCCTTCTTCCACTCGGAAGAAGCGAGCAGCATTCAAATTCATTACGGGCTCTAAACTTAGAAAACTGGGCAGCTCAAGTCGATTTTCATTTGGCCAGCATATCGTTACCCGCGAGCTGCTTTTTTCCGCTCTTCGAGAACAGCTGCTGGTGGAGGTAAGCGAAATCAACATGAAACAAACGAACTCGCCAATTTATTTGCAGGCGTGACCTCCTTCTCAAAACACCGAATCATTCACTATTTGCTTCGCAGAGATGATCGTTCACTTTGCCAAACACTGCATAGACATTAGTTATTAATTCATTTATTTAAAAGCTCATACGTTAGAAAGCAATTTGAAGACATTAAGGTCAATGTATCGCAGCTTTGGAGAAACGTAGATGCAAGTGCAAATTCATTGTCGAAAACACGCATTTTAAACTCCTTATGTATACTATTTATTTGTATTGGCACGGTTATCTCCCAGCCCCATCCCGGCCCGGGTTTTTCTCCGGGTTTCTCCGGCGGATTTTCCTTAGATGAGAATGATATTAATATTTTTTATATTAAACTCGAATTTTTACTGCACAAAATACATTTTGCAATAAAAAATTTATAATAGTATATATTTCATCAAATTTTTCTTACAAGTATTAATCCGCCACTGTCCTTGGACCCTTGATCGAAATTGATGGGTCGGTCCCATGCTTGTTTCCTGAGAATAACTTAGTTATTTATTACACGCAGTGCAACTGCTTTACTTAACACTAAAATTTATCGATACCATAAGTATCTGTTGCTGACACATTAAAAGTAGTGGTGATAAATTAAATAACCAAATGACATATTTATATCTATAGATCAATGGAAGTCTGTGCACAAATCCTGATAAAAATATCGCGTTGTAGCACCAAGGAAGTGGTTCATGAGCGGCAATGCTACAAACAAATTGCCGGCATCAAAAGCAAAAATACCATTTTATCTTTGATTCCTCTGATAGGGTTGAGATTTAGACACAGTGGTACTAATCACATTATCATAAAAAATTGTTCCGAAGGTAGGACGCGTTAATTTACATTTTATTTTAATTTAATTTACATAAAACAATTAACAATACTTTTTAAATCGTTTTTACGTCATCGTCAACCTTTCCATCTACTCGTTTTAAACTCTCTCCCCCTTTTCAATATCTATTTGCGTAGTTTCGTCCTATACATTCGTTTTCCTATTTCATTTCTCTTATTAAGTGGCCGTCGCTTGGCAAGCACGAGGCAAAAGCATACAAATGTCGACCCACTCGTAACCTTGATCTACTTACAGCCTTTAGATCGATTATTTTTTCGACAAGAAGTGAAATATACTTCACCCCGTTTCTAAAGTATTTTTGTTATGTTCCTCCCATATCCCAGTGAATAATTAATTCGGTTTTCATACAAGAACGTGCGATCTCAAAGGAGAAGTTCACACGTCTCGCACACTCTTCTTTCACAACCGAAAACATTTTTTGAATATTTGTTGAATATAACATATTTTGTAGTTAGAGCAAAACAACTATACTTAGCGTCGTAATAGATATCTTACTAACGTATAAAAATAAAATTTTGTTTATTTGAAACCTACTATCGCTAAAAAATTAAAAGGTTAATAGATTTCACGTTTTTTACAAGAAGAAGAAAAACACATTAACACACAAACTAGATTCAATGCAATAGCAAACAAACTTTTTATTAAATGTTTAAAAAATATTAAAGAATTGTCAAGTGGAAACCACGTATGGATTCCTCAGAGCACTGTGTGTCCATATGTGGTTTCCACTTGATTTTTTTCTCTCTTGACATTTAAGGGTTAAAAGACAAATCCGTTATAGTCTACTATACCGTTATTTCAAAATGTATTCCAAGCAACACTAACTGTGGCGTGGGTAAGTCATATGTAAAAATAATCGAAACCGACAAATATTAGTGTTGAATCCATAATTTTTAGGGTCGATGAGATGAATATTGACATCCCCAATGTCGTTTTAGTAGTTGTACACTCTGTACGGAGTAAGACAAATGAAGCATTCCTAATAGTGGAGTAGGGGTAATAGTAATTGAAAAAATAATAATAATAGTAATAGTAATTGGCATTGAAGTAATAGTAACTGAAAATATTTCAAGTCCCAGCTTTCAAGGTCGCTGACGTGAATAATCAAAATTCACTACGATGTATATATTCCCATCTTTTGATTGCTTACGGTTATTTTGATAGGATGTTGTTTATATATTAAATAGGTTGACTAAGAATTAATTTTGAAATTACCATTTTAAAGAGATAAAGTAGAATAAAATGTGATAACTTTCGCTCAGGTGAAAATGGCGACCAGCCGGGACTCGAACCCGGGTCTCTTGCTTTGATCGCAAGGGTGTTAACCGCTACACCACCGGTTCGCCTTCCACAACTGTACACCATTTCCACCCAGACCTAATCCCCGGCAGACCTGAGACACATCCCCATACAGGAGATAAGTGAACCAGGCGGCACACTATGCTGTGTGCACTTTATTACCGGTTTCACACGTACCTACGTGTTAAGGTTCGTTAAGTACATATTTCTTCCGTGTACCCTACACGTGGAGAATATATGTGATAACTTTCGGTCAAGTGAAAATGGCGACCAGCCGGGACTCGAACCCGGGTCTCTTGCTTTGATCGCAAGGGTGTTAACCGCTACACCACCGGTTCGCCTTCCACAACTGTACACCATTTCCACCCAGACCTAAACCCCGGCAGACCTGAGACACATCCCCATACAGGAGATAAGTGAACCAGGCGGCACACTATGCTGTGTGCACTTTATTACCGGTTTCACACGTACCTACGTGTTAAGGTTCGTTAAGTACATATTTCTTTTGTGCACCCTACACGTGGAGATTATATGTTTTAACTTTCGGTCAGGTGAAAATGGCGACCGAAAGTTATCACATATAATCTCCACGTGTAGGGTACACGGAAGAAATATGTACTAGAATAAAATGGTTTTTCGATGAGATTTTTCGTTATCACAAAATAATTATGTTATGTTAAATGAAAATGGGAGACGGGACCGAGATTCGAACTCGGGACTTTGAGCTTAGCGCGCTCATGCGCTTACCAACTGCGCCATCCCGTTCGCCTCCCGGCCCCGCCTTCCATTTTCATTCAACTTGCGAGACCCAAAGACCTAAGCTCAAGGTTCCGAGTTCGAATCTCGGTCCCGCCTCCCATTTTCATTTAACATAACTTAATTAATCTGTTACCTTGCGGTGAGGTTCACCGCAATTTAAGAGATTCCTATGTGTTACCACAAATTTATTGAGATATCATCAGATATCTATCTACACTGAATAATAGAGAAGTGTAAACCATATCACTTCCCATGCGGAGTCGGGCAAGGTCGCCTAGTACTTTCTACGATAAAACTCCAACATGTCGTATACAATGTAACTATTCACTCCCAAGCATTCAGTTGCTTAATACATTATGGACAGCCTTCTTGCTTTCTGAACATTCAAAAAGCGTGAGGAGAGAGGATTGAAATCATCCGAGAGAGATCTTCACATCATTACATATCGAATACAAAAATCAATTTCAAAACGCTTACAATTTTCGAAACAAAATGTAAGAACATATTTGTGAACTCGTTTTTTCCCAATTTGTAACTGTCCTATAATATTACGGTAAATTTCAGCATTTCCGAGTTCCTGTAAATAGTTTTCACGAAAATTCACTTTCAGTTTAATACAGGGAGTGTGTGGAGTATGAACTTGTAAATAATGGATACAGCTAAGTAAGCATAAATAGATCTCGCGATTGTGGGAATTGAAGTTTTCTGTCCGTCTCCAATGTTAAATTTCATGAGAAATGCTAAAGTATGAGAAATGTCACTTGCTAATTGCTCATAATCGGCGGACGAACTAGTGTGCACACGTATTTTTCTTTTTTACGTCATATCTGATTTTGCGAACTAACACAAGATAAACCTAAACGATGAAATCACTTAGGAAAATTAAATAAAATTAACATTCTGTAAGATATGAACTTTTTTTATTTAGCAAGACCTGAATGTAGTATATTTACCTGAATAAAATGGCAGATACTACTATCCCCCAAACCTACTAGTTGTAGGCGAGGTACACTCGGTTTCACATTTAGCACTCGTAAACAGGACATCAGTTATGTGGAGTATAAATAATAATACACAATGACTCGTCTACAGAATACCAGCATGGTCAAACGCGTCAGAGCTGTCATTCATCAGGACACAAGTAGTCAAGTAACATCCTTTTCTAATAAATGAATCGAGTAGCATCTTTTCTTAATGTAATTTTTAAACGCTGTTGTCTCGAAAAGGAATAGGTAAAAGATGAAACAATTGTAATTTCTCAACACATAGTTTAAAATTAATATTATTTACGATGAGCAGATTCATTAAAGACAATCAATAACATAGACACAACACTGGTTTATTGTCAAGATCACATGATGAGTAACATCATATTTTCACTACAATTGAGAACTACGTTTCGAGGTTACGGTTTAGCCTCGTCTTTAGGTTCTCTATAATGCATAAGATTGTAATACTACATATACTTATAACCTTTATGATGAAATACAAAATACTAATTATATCATAAAAACAATAAAATGTTTATAACTAAAAATAAGCAAATATCAATCTGAGTAAATCACTGACAAAGAGGAAAATTACTATAGACGGCTAATATAAAATCAATACATATTAAAATCAATAATACCATAAGCAACCAAATTGAAAATATCATTTACTAGCGAGTTTGATAGTCCATCATACTTATTAAAGAATAACTAATAGGTTGTTCCGATGTTATTGGCTTACTCGTAGCAACGAATAGTTATAACTCGAATGTCATGATGAAAGGACGTAACAGCAAGTAATGATACGATGAAGTACATTATAGAATGTTCACATGATTCTATTTAACTATTAATGTTTTTATAAGTTGACATATGATATTTCACAAAAGTGTTTACCGTCATAGCAACATACAGTAAGTTTGATATTTGCTTAAATTTTGGAGGAGGTTAAACCATAACCTCGAAACGTTTTTCTCAACTATAATGAAAATATGATGTTACTCATTATGTGATCTTGACCATAAACCAGTATTGTATCTGTTATTGTCTTTAATGTATATGTACATTGTAAATAATATTAATATAATAACATAGACAATCAGAGAGTGAGAATATATATACACACATGCATACATATTATATATATATATATATATATATATATATATATATATATATATGTGTGTGTGTGTGTGTGTGTGTGATTTGCTCCGTCCGGTTACGCGATATACGCAAATTTTCTGGGACATTTGATCATTAACGTATGAGATGATTTATTGTAATATTTATTAACATTATCATTGAAGGCAGATGCGTATTTTGAAGACACCTACAGATTATTGTTCTTGCTTTTACCTAGTGTAAAGTATAATTGGAGTTAAGCTTTTCGTAAGCAGAATTACCATGATATAAAGGTATTATGTCCGTCGTGGAGATAGATTCCTCAACATTCTGCAGGAGATTGAACGTCACCTGTTTACACCTAAAAAGACGTTTTACTGTAATTGCTGTAATGAACAATGTTCGATTACGCACTCTTGTAAAGACGTACCACCAAGTAACTAGCATCTTTTCATAACAATGAAAACATACCGGAAGTTGCAGACAAGTTATTTGTCAAGGGGACGAACCTCGACGACTGTCGACTACGTTGAAATATAACTCACCCTTGCACCTAAGTTTATCGAGTAATACACTTTGGATCTCTATTCCCGACTTCTGTGGCAGTCAATGGGAAGTCGAACGTGGAGTATCTCTCGTATTCTCGTACCAGCCGGAGGTGACTAAGGAACCTATTGATCTCACCGGGGTATCTTCGCTTTGTCACAGGCCTCCGCATAGTCGCATCGAATTAAATATAGGTAAAACACAGACTTGTAATAAACTTCTGGTAAAAAAGAGTATCAATTTGCTTAGATTAATTAACTCGTTCGATATATATCAAATGTGTACTTTTAAAATTAAAATCGCATGATTGTTTCTCAAAAGTATGCGTATTATACTTATTTCTGAAGCTACACGTTATTTGTTTTAATAAAGTACCTACATGAATGTTAGATAAACAAGAACCATGCGCTAATAAAACAAATTAGGATATTAGTAAAAGCTGGTGGAGAAAAGCTAAATCTTTGTGCGTGAGTGTCCCTAAAATTCGGATCCTCGCTCTCGTGTTTCCATTAAGGTAAATTAGCCAAGGGACTGGGAGCTCCATTTCGCCGTTCGACAGAGGGGACTCTTGGCGGTGTCATGACGCTTAGCATTATCTTTTGATTTCCATAAACCGTAAAGATTTCAAGAAAATATAAATGTTCTCAGGTTTTCGAAAGGAGAATGACTTTATATGATTCTCGTCACATGACGATAAATGAATTCCGTTTATTCCATTCATCAAATCTCATCAGATCTCACGATCGGAATTTTTCAACAAGAAAATACTTTTTGTTTTTCTGGAATAGAGGATTCTAATTTTCTACTCATATATCTTCACCATAAGTTGATACGTAGTTTTACATGGAAAAGATAATATTTTCTACTGCTAAAGAATTTTCATTGAAATCTTGAATATTGATTTTGTATTCTAAATTACGCTGAAAGATACCATCGTCAATAGCAAAAAATTGCTTTATGAAAGAACGTGGTACTCCAGAAAAACCATTTCAACACAGAGTGAGAATCTGACCAAAGATGAGAACGAAGAAAAGTTTTCCGAAATCAATAATTAAAAATGATGGGTGATCATTATACCGAGGTATGCTCAGTGCTAACGTTACACAAGCAGTAATCCAAGAACATATTTCGGTCTCGGAGAACCTCTGAACTGGTATTTCTTTAAAATCTCTCGATGAAACGTTTCCATGATTAAAATACTTTGTATATTCAGCGCATGTGGGTATCATTATTTAAAAAATCTTCTCAAGAATAGAATCTATCAGGAGTTAAAGCTACTTAAATCTGTAAAATACTATGACCACGCATCTTGCCACATAATTCCGTAGCGAGTTTAAGAATACGGGGGATATCCCTTAAAGGGATAAACTATTTTGTCAGGGAAAAACAGCATCTCATTAGACAGAAGTATCAAAGTTTCGGTCATGTTGCTGTGACCTTCTTCAGGGCAATGTCAGCGACCTACGTTGCTGTCGTACCGAGTCGAACTCTAACAGGGAACCGGAAGGATCAATGTCGACATTTGTAAAATTAATTTTTCGCTAAATTCACTATTCCAAATCAATTCTAAATCCTTTATATCTAATTTTCGTTATTTCTTTAGTTAAGTGACACACCCCATTGAATCTTAACTTCACGATTCACTAAGTATTCCGAGTAACCCCAAAGGGAACCCCCAACGCAGTTCCAGCATTGCACTTGCATTGCACCTGCAAAACGGCAAGTGAAGCATTTCGTTTGTGAAACTGCTACTCTGCTGCTGGACTCACTCCTTTCTTCAACTATCGCACCACCTTTAGTCATTCAACGCGTTATCAGAAGGTATAAAAAGCGCGCCTTCTAAGGCGTCACATCCGATTCCATTTACAACTCATCCCACACGATGTCGTTGCGCTACTCGTCTCCGCACTTTAAGGGGTTTTTTTCTTACCATTTGTTGCGATTGACTTCATCCTCCTTGTCTGTGTAGCATTAGAAAAACAAGGAACTCTCTATACTTCAATCTCTGATTGCGTTTCAGCTCTGGATGATGCACATCTTGTCATGATCAAGGTGTCAATCACATTCATCATCCTCTCGTATTCCAAAACGCCGTAAATAATAGGGAAAATCATCACGTCCAGTAAGGAGTTCGATCAGAACCTTCGACGGACTGAACCACTTGTCATTCCTTTGAACGAATTCCACCTTCTCGATATCACTAAACGTTTACCTGCACTTTGGACTTCCGCGCTAAAAAGTCTCCCATACCTGTATACGTAAACTTTTACCTAGCTGCCGTATCCGTTTTACACAGTCCCTCATCATTCGCCTGAATTGTTCCACTCTGCTTCACTGTATTTCGATATTTTACTTTTTGAACGAACACATCTATAGGTCGTATCCCCGTCAACACGTTAAGCGCTTCTGTAGATACAGTCCTATCGGCAGTAGTCATCTTCGCTCCATGTGTCGCACACGTCGTTTGTATGTCACGTGGAGTACTTTGTCCACGCAAGTTCCACTGGTACGTTGCCGAGTCCGGTGATGTATTGAGCCAAACACCGTTAAATGCTCGAATTCTGAGATTGCCCTTCAGACGTTATGCTAATTTACTATATGCTACGATCGATGGATTTACTATCAACTCTTGTAACGTTTCCATGAGCTCCTCCAGTATAGTTAATAGTTAAGTTTGTTGCCTGAAAGTAAATCAACATATCCTAAAAGCAGAACCCTTGGTCTTCTTTTTAATTGGGGTTTTAGGGCGCGCCATCTCTGGTCCTACTAACTCTACCAACAAAATCTGAGTTACCCTTCCTCTCGTAGATACAGACAGCGGTGGAAGCGCCTTCCCTTTCACAATCCCGGTGAGCGGTAGAGCGGGGATTCAAGCCCTGCTCGGCGGAAAGAGGCGGGGGAAATGTCGGTTCGGTACCCTAAGTCCAATCCAAAATCTCTCCTTCCCTATTCCCTCTCCCAAGTCCAACGGTTAGGTGAAAGAGCAGGCCTCATGACTGAACCCCTCCATAATACATAACAAATTAAATAATTAAATCTTCCATCAATCCGCGATAAAGGTCTTATAGAACCACGTTAAGAAATGGACTCACTACATTCACTTCCATCACAGAAAATGAGAATCTTTCGTGGCAGGTGCCTTGTACACACTTCGTCAACTACATTTTGAAGCAGATAGAGAATGCAATGTCAGTTCCAGAATAAGTCATTCTAACTCAAATTCTATTCCTGGGTTTAATGTGTAATTATCACAATCTCAAAGCTCCATTGTCTTCTTCGGGTTAAAACAAGAGGAAGGAGCACGCAACACTCGCGAACACGAAATCCAGATAAAGATGTCTCACACCACAGCAGACGTTGCTTGGCACGCGACTCCACACAAGGGGATTTCTATGCAGCGGAGAGGAGGAGATGCGACCCAATTCTCTTCCGCTCCAAGTTAGCGGATTCATTTTGTTTCCGCGAAAAGTTTCCTCAAAAACGTATTTGATGACCTATATAGATATTGACCTTCTTGATTACAAGAATACTACAACGTAGAATAAAATAAAAACAGTAGATGTTCGAGACTCATTCATTATGAGTCGTAATGTTTAAATTTTATTTTTAATGCGGCATAGAGTTTATCATATACTACTCACAACTGTTCTAATGTCCTGTTTACGTGGTTAATGCTAAATATAAACTGAAAGCTAGTCTACATCTAGCAAATACGAGGAAAATAGAATAGGCTTGATAAATAAAAGTGAGCAGTCATATGGTCATACAGTATACTTACATTCAATTTTACAGCGTGATACATTCAATTAACTAGTCTTGATTACAAGAATACTGCAATGTAGATGTCATACATCATTCAAATGAATTAATAGTGGGAGGTCCAAATGTTAAACCTCCGATATGATACAATAAGATTATGAGATTTTTTTAAAATATGTACAATATTATGAATTAAAATAGCAATAATTGTATATTACTTGAACCACTGAGAATAATTCGTATACGCACTTAAAGAATGAAATATATTTAAGAGAGTTTAAATTGTTATTCTGAGTAAAAACGATAACGGTAAGAATTTTCATAATATGAGTGTATGAGTGAGAGGTCATTAAACACGAGTAAAAGATGAGACATGTATATATCATAAGAACTCAATATCTAAAATAAAGAATCTATACTAAAAAATTAATCATAACATGAAACACACATTTGAAGGATTTCAAACACTTTATTAAGCAGTTCTATTTTTTAACACCTTTGACAGGATTTTGAAATTTCATATGCATCGTAACGGTGTAAAATGGTAACAAATCCGATAAACGAGGTTTGTTTAGATGTGGTCCGTTGATGACAATGCCCTCTACCAGCAACAAAGATTTGGTTAAGTATACCTGGGAGGCAATTTATGGATGTATCCGCCCAAGTACATTAGTGAATTATATAAGAGAAACGTTACTTAAGGGAACTTCGTGTTACTGGAATTGGGTTTTTCATTGAATATCCACGCAGAGGGTCGTTGAAATGCAAATTCCATCGAGCTTGGTCACATTCCCTCCGTGATTGGGACACTTAAGGACCTAACAAATGGACAATTTATCGTCACCCATGTTTTATCATATTTCATCGTAGTCCGCGATGAAAAGCGATAATCAACCAGAAATCAAAATATTTACGTCTTGGACAAGGAAATGAATCTGATAAACTTGGTTTCATTGCGATCAGATTCTGGAACATTGCGTCCCGAAAATCATAAAAATGCTTATAATATTTCTTATTTTCTATAACAATTCAGAATTTAAAAATATATTTTTAATACTTCAAATTTTTAAAGCATGGCAGCGACCCATAAAATAACTTTAAAATTCTCTAGAGTGTGGAAGTGCTTTTTAAGTCATAGAGCAAAACGGGAGGGTGCCCCCGACAGAATTTCAAACATTTATTTTTTAAGAATCACCATAACCTGTAAGTTCTGGAGTGGTACTTGATGTCGTATGTTTCCGAGTGTGTGTTTGTGAAAGCAGAGCGAGGGGGAGAGAGAGAGCAAACGTTGAGTCGTCGCTCCGTGGGTCCGCGTAGCCAGTTCAGGGCGCTCCTCTATTGTGTAGGGAGCGAAGGCTATAAATCGTATCGCGCCGTGTATTCGTGCACCACAGCGACGACCGTCTGTGCATCCCCTCCCCCCCTCCCATTACTATTCCGATGTCGCTTGCGAGCGGTGGAGGGCCGTGCGACGCTCGGCGCGAAGATGAATCCCACGCTGCGACACGCCAATGCGTCTTCCACACACGCACCTCCACGCGAAACACACACGTGTCATCCTCACGTCGGAAATATTCCAAACGAAAGAACCAACGAACGCACGGGAATCAGGTTCCTTCCTCGATCGATTGAAGACGCGAGACACAGACAAGACAGGGTCGCTGCCAGAAATTTATTTCCCAGGGGGCCCTGACTTCTCACTAAAAATTTATGACTTCTATGTTATTTACCATTAAAGAATTTCAAACTTGCTCAATTGAGTAATTTATCTGATTAGTTAACAACATTCTACACAGATAAAGTATATTCATTACAACTTTCAGTAGACACGTCGGCCCCCTAAGTGTGTGCCAGCTGACATAAAATAAAAAGAACATTGTTTTGGGGTTTGCGTTCTTGCTTACTTCCGTAGGACCTTGAGCTTATCGCGCTCCCGAGTTCGAATCTCGGTCCCGTCTCCCATTTTCATTCAACATAACACAATTACAGTAAATTAAGTTTACAAAGAAACATGGTTTTATGGTGCTTTTATATACACTGATAAGCAGACATTCTCTGCAATTTAGTTTCTCTATTCCTGCGTTAATGTACTTTATTAAAAACAATTTTTACGAGGGAAACTTTACTTTAGGAGAGGGAAAGTACAGCACCAATAATAATAATAATAATAATAATAATAATAATAATAATAATAACAGTAATGAAATGTTCAGAAATATAACATCAAAAATAAACTTAAAAACTGAAAAATAAGAACAATTTTAAATTACTTAATTAGTAAAATATATTTTTTTATTGCAGAATAAAATTGATCGCAGCATAGAAATGATGTTGGGCGTTCTACAAGCGACTATAAATTTCCCACCACACATCTTAGTTTTTTAATTTATATATCTGAAATATAAAAGCTTTGGAGCTGGCCAACTCGAAGGTATAGAGTTGGAGATACAGACACGACATAATTTGTGGAATGACAGCCCTCAAAACTTCTCTCTGTCAAGTTGAGTTTTGTTTTTAAAAGCGTTGATGTGTAATGTGAGTAATGGAAAAAAATAGTCGATTCAGTAACACAAATTTTATTTCCATACAACAAACAATTTTTTCCATACCAAAATATACAAGATTGTCACTGTCACAAGTACAGTTAACTTCGTCTCAAGCAACTAGGTTGAAATAGTTTCGCAAGATTACAAGAAGACATCAGAACAAGTTCAATGAAAGACTACTACTGTGTCACACAATACATCCAAAGATAAGTATATATCAGCGAATTGAGAAGCTCATATCGAACTTATTTTTCATAACTTTACTTATTGACATGCTTAGAGGTACCTTTAGGGTGAGGGTTACATTCCTCTTAAGTAAGCAGCTTTAATACTTCACACAGGGATTGTGTTCATTTTGCAATTTGTTCTTTCCTCGCGCTTTTTTTATATTTTACATAAGTTGTAAAATAACTTAACTCGTTCCTCTTTTTCATAATTAATTTCCGCAAATATTTGTTTCTTTTCTCTTCCTCCCACTCTATAATCTCCAAGTGGGTGATGAAGTGTCAAAAAGAAACCGGAGATGACAGATGTGACGTCCATCGTATGACTATGTCTTAGAAATGAGAGCTTTCGATCATCGATCCTCTGGTTTGCATTGGGAGCAACCCATCCACACAACATAGTTCCGCGACAAAAAATTAAAACGCACACTATTTGTACTTAGTTTCGAGAATTTCTTTTTTCAAAAAACAGACTTCATAGATAATTCGACAAACGCTGCCATTAGTACAATTGGGCTACGCGTCGTGTAGTAGTTGGACCTCTAGTGACACTGGTTTAAATCCAGGATTATCAAAGTAGAATTTGCTTTGGTGGATATTGAGGGTTTGTGGCAGGAATTCTCGCGGTATTAGCGTTTACCCCGTCTTTCATTCCACCATAATAACCACTCACACTCATCCGTTCCTCTCATCATTCTCGCCACCCACCCATTCACTTCGGCTTAATAAATCCACTGAGCGCGCGTGGAAAACGGTGACGGAGTGACAGTCTTCTGCAGTCCATAGAGGAACAAATGAGGCAATAAGAATCGACCGGATTCTGTTGGCGAGAGTCGATCGATTTCCGATTGTGTGAATAGAGAGCAGCAATGTGTCAGAGAAAGCACATTCGCGATGAAAGAGGATCGTTGAGACGAGAGACGACGCGCGGTAATGCGACAACAAACGCGCCGTATCACTCCGCCAGAATCGATCAAACTGATCTATAGGGAAGAATACTTTGCTGCGCGAAGTATAATACTCGCGCGACATTTCAGAGCGCACAGACGCAAAAAAGCGTCTCACTCTTTCCGTTCAACGTGGGCTAGAATTGTTACACACAATATAAATACAGAGTGAACAACAAGTAAGGGACTTTCCCTTTCAGGAAAAGGAACAAAAATGTTCATATTTACACTTGTCTGGAAATGGGCGGTTAGGTCATCAATTAGTACTCGTACATAACGTTATATACTATTAATTTATTATTAATTTATAGCATTTAATTAATTTAATGTCAACATACATGGTACCGATGAACAAAATTAGCCTTTATGACGCAGGTTGCCTGAGTCGGAGTACAATAGTCCGATATTCATTGCAGGAGCAAGCAGAGATGGTTTTCGTCTACGGTCAAGCAAGAAGAATGAATAATAGACCATTGTAGATAAAGTCACATAACCTACAGCAAAAAAACTAATGCCGTTCATCGTTGCCATCTATTTTGAAATTACATAAATTAAATAGTACTCTAAATTAATACCACGTAATGTTTCAGAACTAATTGCTATGTTACGGACTAAAATTTCAAAATATATGATGACAAGTAACTTTTTTGTATTCATTTTCCTGTCAGCAATCACTCTCTGAACTTTTGTCCCCTCTCTCAATATCCACTCTGTACACTCCACTCAATATGTCCTTTGTTAGTAAACGAAATAAGAATCAATCCAAAATCGACCTCGCCCAACGAACATGCTTAAAAATAACCAGATCTCACAAGAACAGAGTAACATGTTTCAAAAGAAACGAAGTAGAAAGAAGACTACCCACAACAGCTTTTTAAATTTTCTCAGTGCTTTATCCATAGCGATCGTGTTAGATGGTTTTGAGATAACTTTGCCAAAAATTTAATCCAGGCTCAAACCAACAAGGTGTGATTCGCGTACTTTTTCTTTTGTACGAAATCGTGAAAAATGACTCGCGATGATATTTTTTATTCCAGCAATGAATGATAATGTTATTTTCGTGAAATCGACTCAAATCAAGAACCACGGTTTTATAACTATCTTCAGGACGATTTAAAAAAGGAAATAAGTACAATTTTCAGTTTTAGCTAATAAAATAAAGTAGATACCGCACACGTCATGGATCAGAGAATTATAAGAAATTTTTTCACGAGGAAACCATTGTTAACACTTAGAATGTTTTGCTGACCCAATAAAAAAACAAAATTTCATTTTTTGTCACTCGTAACACAGAACAGACTATTTTACTCCTGTCCCAAACAGTGTTTAAACCACGGTCACCAAGGGTTGAATATGCAAAGAATAAGTTTAAGATTGTGCCAATACTGATTGAACAAGTAGAAGACATTCACTATACGTAATTTTTGTTTGATACTGATGTACAAACTATGTTTGATATTTATATGTAAACTATGAAAAGCAGAACCCGCCGACCAACTGTGCTTTGCGGACTACACTTTCAGATATATTGCCACGGATATGACAATGTACTCGTACATCAGTTCTTTTTTTTAGAACTCCTCCACAAAATCGTTCGTGGATGTAGAGAGGTCTTCCTCCTAACAAAATGGATTCTCAATCATATCGATGTAAACATATTCCGAAATATATTCAAACTGTTTATTCGAAGAACACCGACCATTACTCCCAGCGAATGTTTTGATTTCAAGGTAGTATACTTTCCCATTTAATGGGTTTCAGCCATTACGTTTCATAAGGCACAGGGTCAGACAGAAGTTGCTGGCCCACAATTGACTCCCTGCTTTTCTCATTACCAGCTCTGAGTTGGGTCAAATGTACCGCTGGAGTTTCCACGGATGTCAGCAGACGACTGCGAAAAACATATTTTGATCATCATAATGCTTACTAATATATTTTCAATTTACTTTTCTTTTAAAACTCTTCCCAAAAGGCATAATTTTATAGGCATTGGTGACATCAAGTCAAACTATCTCTGAACAAGGGGTTCGCGGATGGTAGAGTTCCGTAATTACCTGACCTCGGCACTAGAAATAGTAGATGTGGTCAGAATCTCGCTCAGACCGGTTTGATCCCAGGATAGGCCATGGTACTCATTTTACAGAAGACTGAGCAGGCCTGGGAGTCAGTCTGAAAATGAGATGTGATGAAAAATCCCCTCCTCACCGGGGATCGAACCCCGCCCATCCAACCAGCAACTCAGCGCTCTACCCACTAAGCCACGCTCACTCCGGTGACTGCAGAGAGGTAGATTAATCCTAAGCGCGGTTTCTTGTGGATGTTCCCTGAAAAATTGAGCGAAGAGGGGGATAAAGAGATGAATTATTTAGTGTTACGAAAAATTGGAGAAACTCACTCTGCGACTGGAGTTCTCCATCAACCAGCCCCCAGAGGTGATAGGCAAGTGCACTACCAATTGCACCACGTACTAACCGTCCACGGAATAAAATAGAATAAACAATAATTATTTATAATTATAATTAGATAATGGTGTTGTATTCGGTTTTTTCTTTAATGAAAAACGAAGTTATAGTCAATCGAAAAATATTTATTTGCTAAAACCGATTTTCGACAGCTTATGCTGTCATCTTCAGAGGCATTCCACGCACAACCCTCCAGGGCAGAGAAGGTCACTTAAGATGACAGCAAAAGCTGTCGAAAGCAGCTTTTGGAAAATAAATATTTTTCGGTTGACTATATAATAATTATTTATAAAGGAAAAATAACAAGGCGTGTGATAAGCAAGATGTCGGTCAGATACGATGGGGGAACGGAACAGCGTACGATTACATAAAAAACGTGACAAGAACGAGCAGTGGTTCAGAAAAGGCAGGAAAGGCAACGCTGGAAACAGGACATGGTAACTTTGCTACATACATATTAAAAATACAAAAGACAGAATGCGATGAGTGCATGTGCGGAAAAGAAAAGGGGGACGGAGATCACAATCTATGGGACAGTGACCTCTACGACGAGACATGATCATTGGAATGAAGGCAGAGGGAGTGAGACACATTAAAAGTGATCCAGCTGCTATAACGACAGAGGCAAGATACAGAACATTCGAGGAAACAACAGGACGAATGTGCATGGTGCAAAATGAAATTATAGACAAGTAGTATATACTAGAAATGGTAGTAGGCTACAAACACATCCCTCAAGGTGGTGGGTACGTACCAAAACGGTACGCAGAAATGAGGTAATATTTAGGAGAGAAAAATGATATAAAGAAATTGCACTGTGATGTAATTTCAAGTAATTTATAATTGAAAATGAAATGTCATGTAATGACTATGCAAAAAAACTTGACAAAACAATAAATCTAAAAACTACAAAACCACCGTCAAGAAATAAACCGATTAATACCACAACACATTTCATAACAATTATATTCGTATGTACGTAACATGTCCAGAAACCTCTCATAATACGGAAGACGTGATTTCTTTTAACATACACATCTTGTCTACAGCGGAAGCTTTTGTCGATTCGTTCTACTTCTACCTTACACGAGTTTTCTTTCATTAATGAATTTTTCTAAAACAATTTCTTGGATGATGAAGAGCAGTATCCGTTGCATGGGAATCCCAAAGTTCTTTGGAAGTTTCCGTCGCATTTTCATAGTTTCTTCCTGTGTCCTCAGTCCCCCCACCCAAATCAGAAAAAGCAGAAGCGAGATGAGAAAAGTTTCGTCGCATGCCGCTCGCCGCTCGAACGAAACTCATCCCGATGCAACAGCAGCACCAACACAAAAGTATTATTCAAAAACCATTTCCCTTCTTGTGCTTCCTGCAGCAGCATATAGAACGCGCCGCACGCAAGGAGCGCCAGATTTATTCTCTCGGCTTTCTCCGAATTGCCTGTCACGAGGAGACTTACGACGGACCTACTCTCGCTACACGATAGGAAACATCAATTAATAAAGGGTGGACCAAACGTCAGTGGTCACTAGCACTCGTTGATATGGCAACCAAATGGAGCACCCCTGCATTATGGAACGACAGTGAAAAATGTATCAATGAAA
The DNA here is from genome assembly GCA_002313205.1 of Laupala kohalensis. Classification (NCBI taxonomy): domain Eukaryota; kingdom Metazoa; phylum Arthropoda; class Insecta; order Orthoptera; family Trigonidiidae; genus Laupala; species Laupala kohalensis. The sequence goes on from NNCF01130644.1 coordinate 599,970, forward strand.
ACTTTGATGGATGGTTTGGCAGACAGGTTATGTGAATGACCAGCACGATGACACCCATGGATTCTCCAGACTGGGGTATACCAAAAACGAAGTTTATTTCGTTAGGATTTGAGATGTTTAGTATTTGAAAAATAGAATCTAATCAGAACTTGAAAATCTACAGTCCCGAAAATTTTCGACAAAATTTGTGGATCAGTGTTGAGACAATACAATGTTTGCATAGAACAGTACGGTAACCATTTTATGCATCATTTGCATGTATAAGATGTAATACCTAAAATGTCGCTTTTAACTTCTGTGTTGATAATAAATTTGCATTTTCATTCGTTTTGTTTTCTTGCACCAAACAATTTTTGACAAAAGACCGAAGGTTCGTTATGACACTGTAGTTCGCAATGATGGATTTAACAAGAAGCAAAACAAAACAAAAAAAACGTAAGATTGAGGTGCCGGAAGGGGGAATCGGATTTCTCATTCAAATAAAATCAAAGTAGGAATTATCAAGAAAAAACATCAATTTAAAATAATAGACTCACGTTGATTCTATCGGCAAAATAAAGAAATCACTGGGCAACCATACATCTATTATCTTGTCAAAAGTTGACAATCTTGTGAAAGCTTTGCAAACGTCACTCTTGATTCTCCGAGGATAACCGGAAATTAATCACGAATGTTGAGGTCGAAATAATCAATAAGTGATAAAGAAATGCCGAACGACTTTGGTTGTATGTTTATACCAGATTCCACTAAGCTGTTAACAAATGTAGTTATGATGCAGTCCGTCGGATATGAAGCGACTATAAATTAGATCCATTCAACTCAGTTTCCCGAACCTCTTTCAACATGTTTTGGGTCTCACGTATTGCGGGTTTCACCTATGTTTGACTGAAAAGTGCATTTCTCTTGCAAGGTCCTTGCACTGAATTTCGTTTTGTATGGTTTACTTATCTAAACCCGGTTTCTTTATTTCACCAGGGCTGGTTAGTTTCCAGGGGTCTCACACTTTCTTTGGCGAGCTGATCACGCATACACAAACGCCGTTTAACGACAGTTTCAAACCTACAAATTTCATCTTGTGCCAAATTTGACATCCACTCAACAATTAAAATATATTAATTAGTATTATATATTCAAATTCATGTTCTGCATATACGAACATTTATCTGTCTAAAATTATTTTATATGAAAGAAAACACCTTATTTGTAATTCAGCCGAACAATGTCGTTAATAGTAGCTAGTGGAAGAAAACTTCCGCAATAATTGTAGAGATAGTGTTTGGCCCGCACATTATGATCTAATTAATATTACGTTAAGATTCAAATTCTTTATCTCTTGCACAGTAGGAACTAGGCATCGAAAACGTTTCGTTGGAGAAATAACTTAATGGACTTCCTCTACTCAACGCACAATGAATCATGGGAAAATTGACTTATCAAAGCTGAGAATAGGGCCGAAAAACTGTTGAAGCGAGTGATTAAAACTTATTTAAATACTACTTCCATTCAAACAATTCAAATATCATTCGAATTAATATGTTGAAACTAATAAAGCAAATTTAATCTCGTAATAAAAAAGCATTATGTCGTGAGGCATTAAAAGGAAAATCACACGAAAAAATTACTCTAATTAGGTTCGATCAGCTCTAACAAATGCCAAGAAAGATTTTGCACATGTAGTTCGTTCTTAAACGTTCTTTATTCATGATACCCCTTTAAAATTGACATAAAATGAAGATATATTCCTCTTTTAAAATACTTATGAAATCGTAATCATATAAAATGATTAACTGAAACCACACTCAAACGTCTTCAGGAAGTATTTTGCCTGCGTAATGGGCAGAATAATATAAACTTTCAGTAATCTAGAGGTAATCGATTCTCGGGAAACATGTACATAAAACTTCGCCTAACTTAGGATTCACAGCAGAACGTTTGTAAGAAAGGTAAAAGTTAAGAAATACGGTAAGTCATTCATCAGGTTATTCACCTCGCGAGTTAAATCATTCCAGACTTCATTTGCATCTTCAATGGTTAGAGTCACGAAATGCATGTAGGAAGTAATTCATTTACTTAAACTGATAGTTTGATGGAACAATTTCGAAAGAAATATTAACAAGAAAAATGAATAAAACAACGAGGTTTTCATGAATAATAGTTACCATATATTTCAATGTCTGTCGGGGCAGTTCACGAAATCAATAGAAATTTAATAAATATTGCGCCACACGCAAGAGCATATTTACGGACGTCTGCAATGAGTTCACATAGGTATTAGACGCTTTCAAGAACCTGCTCTTGGAGAAAAAAGAAGCTAATAAACCGAACAGAACATCACAAATTTCTCTTTTATTTCTTTGCAAATTAGGAACCAATATGTGGGAAATACATGAAATTTAATACACTATAACACATACATAGGGTCTATCATGTCTTTATGATTCAAAGAAAACCCCAGAGGATTATTTAGGCCAAAACATGCAGAGATACATAAAACAGTGTTTTGAAACAAAACTCAACGAAAGGAAAGATTATTAGATTGAGAACTATTTGAGTCTATTTGAGGCGCAGTTGGGAGAAGATCACAAAATAACGAAAACGAGAAACGGTAAAAGATTGATTCTTTTTTATTCCGACGTAAAATATTACTAATTCTCATTCTTGGAGCAGTGCTTCTCAAACATACACAAACCCCTCTTTCCTTAATTTTCACATCCAGTTTTAAATCCATATTGGACGTACTTCATTTTTTCCATCACAACATTCTCTTACTTCATGTCTAACATTTTCTTATACATAACCAGAAGCTGTTAAACAAGACCTTCACCCAATTCTTAAGTAGTTCCGCAAGTTTCATTTTATTACGTCGATATTCGACTCAAACCATTGCAGATATAAATACATTGCAATATAATAAATGTGGTAAACATTGTGTCTTTCTGAATTCTTCAATGCATAATACTTTTTCGACGGCGTAGCGGCCATCTCCAGTCGAAAAATCTTTAGGCATAAAAAAGTTGAGAAGGAGACGATGTTTTCCTCATACATTTATGAAAAAATTTTCAATACCTAATATAAACGCAATGATGACAGTAACAATACACCTGAATCAAAACAGGTAGTATCTTGAGTAATAACAGAGCCTTCGATACAACGTATTTACAGAAATGATCTTTTGGTTTTCCTGTCGACAACAATGCTATATTCAAAAGCAACGACCACAACGCGTATTTCCGATTTTTAGGAGGGTCGGGAATATTAAATAAGAGCTTTGTAAACTCCCTTTGCATAAAAAGAACAGAGACGCTTGGATTACAAACACATTCCTTCACAAATACCAAAGAAAACCACAATTTACAGCTGAATTCTTGCGATAGTATGAAGTTCGGATGCGTAGTAGTATGGGGTGGAGCACATGCGCGAGTTTCCCCCTCAACGCTCGCAATACCACGCTGAAGATGATGTGCAGTATCCAATGCATCTACATTCACTATTATTTTACTCAATATTACTGAAGAACCCAAGAATATCACTTATGAGAAAAGAATTACTGCAAAAAAGCGTACAATAATAGGTACAACTTTTAGCAGCACATCCAGAACAGGCGATGAACTGGGGCGAACAGGGTGTGGATTGTGGCGGGGAGAAGTTATTACAGTATGACTTGTGGCGGTTGCGACGTACGGATCATCGTCTGCGTATGCGCTCAATCGAACAGTGCTACTGCGCATCTACCTTGGGTTCCACACAAATCATGAACGTCAGTTTGTGGAGCGAACCTGTGATCAATGGGTGACAGATGGGTCTCTTTTCCTTTTTCTCTCCTACACACGCGTGGAACTCCTTACAGAAAAAAGCAAGAACTCAAACCAAAACACAACAATTCTACTGTAATAATGTATTAACCATGGAGACGAGGCGGTATTAAGATGACAAAAATAAATGAAAAAAATGTATCAAATAGCTGTAATGTTGTATATAAAGTAAGACTAAAATATACTGAAATGTAATGAAGTATTGTGTCTTACTTCAAGTAGCGTCAGGAGCATGGGGATAGCGCCCTCATGGCGTCGCCAGATGCGTTCCAGCGTGCGCTCTCGAACGCCTTTGTCTGAAACACACAAGGAACAACAAGATTCATTGAATTGACTCTCTACAAGAAACACAATAAATGGTCTCCAGACGGCGGAAGTGCCATTGTTGCAGACATGTTGCTCGGATCATATCGTTTCCCAGTAACATGACTTCTCATCTTCCCCAATCATGTGGAATATATGAAATAAGACATTCTTTGTGGCGAGGGACTGGCGGTAGGTTCTATGAGGATGGTAATGAGGTCTTCTTTATACACAGTTACCGAACATGAGTGAGAATGAGAGTCCTCCTTGAGAATAGTTTGCTCGGCGACAATTTTTAGAGGGCGGTTGGAGGCGACGAAGGTCTGAGTTCGACTCCAGCTGCTTGATGGAGATCATCGTATACGTACAATAATAGGTACGGGAGACGAAAGTTGTACTAGCCGCGGTGAGAGATCTACTCTGTAGGAAGAGACAGGAGTTTCCTGGAAGTCTCCTGGATTCAGGCTCTCCAGGAGAAAAGGTGTTGATCTTCAGATCCGATGAGCGCACCACGGGATCTCTCCCCGAGCTACGACGCCATTCCTCTTTAACTCCCACTCGAGTCTACTCAGATAATTGAAGTATTTCCCCCCTCCAAAGTGGGTCAAATGCACGACACATTCAATATAAATGTTATAAGACAGTTTTGACACCTCACCAAATTTTCATTTTCTACTGAACATCATTACAGTAATTTAATTACCGAATTTAAAGATAATACAGAGAGTTCAGTCAGTATTAGGGACGACCTTTGGTGTAGTGATGAGAGCATCCGCCTTCTACCTCTGTTGATGTTAGTTCAAACCCCGGATGATCCAAGTAGAATTTGCAGTGGCGAAAGGCAACGGACGAAACGGGTCTACGGTAGGCTTTCTCGGGGTTTTCCGGTTCTCCTGCCTTTCAGTACACGATAACTCATCGTCATCTGCCGTTCATATCATGCATTTCTCACATCACGCATCCCTTCATTCTTCGGTGCTGTCAGTAACATGGTTTCTGAAAACCACAGATAGAGCGCGCGGGGGCATGGAACACTGCCAAGTACAGTCACCCAACAAAATGTCGGACTAATACATATGTACAGTCAGTATAAATTCAACCTTCAAACAGCTAAACTACACCACTATCTTCGGGTTTGGAAATATGCCACTTTTAAAAATAGTCAACAAAACCAACGTTATTTACGTAAAATACTTTGTACTAATTGGCAAAACACTGTCTATAAATCACACAGATGTCAAGATTTCGTCAAAAAAGCGTTTTGATAATAATATCCAACGCGTAAAATTAGACGATACCTTCAAACTCCCTTTCCAGCTCCGAGTTTTCTCCAGTTTTCCTTCGGATACTTCGTTCGGAATCGATGGCCCGTCTCTCGGAGAGTATATTTTCATATTGTCGCGAGGTCATAAGCAGTTTTAACTGATTTTTGGTAATACATAGCCGTTACATCCTACAAAGTCTCTTAAAGCGCTACAAACCGTATCCAACACAAAAAGAAAAAAATTCTCCATTATGTAAATATCGACCGTTATTTAACCGAGCTATTGAATTTTATTACTGATATATTCACTGAAACAGTAGAGATACATGTAAACAATCCCTTCACATGTACGCGAAAAGAAAAATTCATTCAGCTCTTTCCATCACACATTGAAACAAAAACATAAGTTATTTTTAAAATATTATTTTAGATTTATCATCACGTAAAACATGACTGCTGTGGTGAGTCGCAATCTGCCACAGGCATCGAATTGATGAAACGTTTCCATGTTTATAAAATCACACACACACAAGGGAAAACGGAATAACGCATTGATGTCAAATGAATTTAGTGTCTTTGCATTAAATTCCTTCGCGAAATATTCAAAATCGATCCTGCCTTTTTTTATGTACTCTTAAATAACAAACTGAATGAACTCACATATGCTTGACGAACTCAAACTTAAATCTCGGAACTATTTCACCTTTCGAAGCATTCGGTTACACCGCTTTAGAACTAAACCATTAAATTCTATATCAATTAACAATATTTAGTCCAATTTACTAGATAAACATGAGAAAAATGTTACTATTTGAATAGAACTGAATTAGGGTATACATGCGAGAGAAAAAAACAATCTAGTGTGGAGAATTGTAAGATATAACTAAAAAGGAAATTGAAGAACCAAACTATGAACCCAAGTATGGATAGAAACTGAAACTATGAACTAAAGAAAAGCCTCAAGGTATGGGTAATCCGTTCCAATAAAATTATGTTCAGCAATTTCTATTCAAATTACTTTGGTCCTTCGTCGACAGAGACCCGCTCCACGTGGCTGTAACGCGGGATGCCTATACGATTCAGATCGGGGTTCTCGTTTGTCCAATTTTAAAGTATTGTACGCCAAGTTCGAATGTCAATGGAACGTGTACTTTAGACACCAATAGAAATACTAACTACTCAAATAATTTACTTGTTCATCCTTCATTTTAATACTGTAATTGCTGTGTGAACAAACAAGAACTGGAGGCTATGTACTGGTAACTGACTCGTGCGTGAGAGGATAATTTCCATAAAATAGATTTTAAAAACTTATTTTAAGGCACACACCCAACTTTAAAGTCTGAAAATTTCAATTTTCTCAAGATTTGTAGATAACCCCTAATATACATTTTGCAAATCAGAATTTTTTGTGGAAGTCGTATTTGAATACTTAAAACAAAATGGAACGGTGACCCGTCCCAATTTCGAAAGCGGATTTTTTTAGTACCACCATAGTAGATACCGAATCTCTCCTAGCGGCAATTATGTAAAGAAGACATCGTGCTTGTCTCGAATTGCTCGTACTAACAAGACGTAGAATTTTTTAGCACAAGGTTTTGTCCCCGCTTGGAGTTCAAGCGGAATGGCATGATGAATGCGAAAAGACAAGATTGTACAATTTCTTCAAGAGGAAAAGTTTAAAAAAATTATTGTACATTTCCAGAATTAAGTGACTTAGTTACACGAGTGCCTGTTTCAAAAGTTAACTGTGTGATTCAAATGTATAGGTCAACACGGAAGAGTTCCAGGTAAGATAACCATATTGTCGAAGGTAAGCAATTTCTGATAGACGGTTCAGCATCAAAACGGATTTTGTCTTTAAGACGTCGCAGCGTTCGGACACCCGATATCATCGCAGCAAGTAAACATCTGGACACCACCTCCTTCAAATCTCGTTGAAGGTTCAGAGTGTTACGATGTATGTAAACAGCAAACATTGCTTTGAATGAAACTTAATAAAACGTATTATTTTAAGCAGCATTAAAATAAACATTGCTTTAATAAAACGTAGACCGGGATCTATCTCTATCGTTTCTTTATGATAAATCATTCTGCCGGACCCTGTACTTATCCTACAGTAAAAATCCACTTACTGACCAACTGACATCATTCCTATTTCAAGTGTAATTTATTTTCAAAATACTAACAGATATCACTTGAATTAAGGAAGTTAAGGGTGAATCAAACGTTTCCCAACTCTGATAAAATTATTCACGTAAACATTTTGAATGTCGTGAAATACAATTAAGTGATCATAATCAAACAAACCAAACTCAATGAAATTTTAATAGCACTGTAAATGAGTATGCATAACTTTCAAAACACGTATTAAAGAAATCGAGCAAATCTATTCACATTCTCAAATTTGGAGAAGAAACAGGAATATTTCCAGTTTGATAAAATCTGCCCCAAATGACATCATGGAAATGTGAAAATATATTATTATGGATGGAATTTGTAAACATTTGCGATTCATCTTCAGGGATACTTTTTTTTTAATAAAAAAGAGGAGTCGAAATGTTCTCAAATTTCAGTCTAATCCCCTCGAATATTTGGAGAGAAAAGTATATACAATTTCTTTCCAGGGCGCTAAAACTCACAAAAATTAAATTAAATTACACGAGGTAAGGCAATATTAAAGCAAGAGTTTCACGTATACATAAAATTCCTCTTTAGTAATAATTTACTACGATTCTCCACATGATATATTTAAAGACAAAGAATTATTCCTCCCCGTGTATTTTCGGCACCAGACGTAAATTGACTCATGGGTTTTATATGAAAATCAATGTGTCATGATGCACGGGTGTAGAGGAGCAGAAGCGCGTGAAAGAGCGCTCCCGTACTACTTTAGTTTTATATTTTTTATCCAAATAATCCAGTTTACCTAAATTAGAATTAATACAGGCTAATCACTTGTCACTTTGCATTTAAAATGATAGAAATGCTGATATACACAATCGAATTTGGCACTGCACAACCGCATATACTACAATAGCGCACAGACAATTTATGTCCACAAGGAGAATTAAGTTAAACCAGAACCTACCTAGCGTCTCTCGGGAGTTTTAATTGGTCTCACACAATTACACAAAGTTTGATAAACAGAATGTAAGTAAAACATACACTCCAAACCGCGAATCGCATAAAATTATTCCGCCACTGAAAAAGTCCGCCCGACCATCCTCCCTGGTCGATGCTAATAACGTCTTTTACAAATAAAATAGTTGAAAGAGTTTCACGCGGCGAATACTAAAACTATTACACGAAACTCTCACGAACTTATTTCTTAGGATTAGAAATTGTCACTTAGTTGATTACATTTACTTTCGACTTCACAGTTTGGAGAAATAATTAAAAATACCAGTTGGGGCAATCTGTGATATGTACATAAATACCGAGATTCAGTGTGGCTCAGTGCATAAAGTACTGAGTTGCTGGTTGGTTCGATCGTCTGTCGGGTGGGGTTCTTTCATCACATCTCAACATCCAAACTGTCAGGCCCACACAGACTGTTGTAAAACGAGTAACGGGTTTATTTTGGGGTAAAACCGGTCGGAGCGAGATGTTGATTATATCTCCTCCTCCTAGTACAGAGGCCTAGTAATTGCGGAGCTTCACCTTCCACGAACGCCTTGGATATCTTCGGGGCCTGTTGTGGGACAGTTAGATTTTTGAAAAGAAAAAAATACCGATTTCAGTCAACAACAGAACAAATAGTCAATCAATAGAATATTCACATCGCTTGATTTTTATATACAGAGTCAAACAATATATTGACTACCCACACATACTTAATGTTCATCATTCCAAATATAAGAAATATATATTCTTAATATAATAATAATAATAAAGTTATCTTAAACACATCTCGCATAGTTCGACGATTCTTTTATAT
>NNCF01130644.1:609407-651259 GCA_002313205.1 Laupala kohalensis
AATGTGGTTAAGACGAGACTCTCAGTCCTCCAACCACAAGAAACCGATAGAAAGTCGCGAACAATATGACAAATAAAAATAAGAATACACCTTTAAGATGTGCATATAAGAAGAAAAATAATTATGTGTTCCTAGATTTCTTGAGTTTATTTTACTAAACCTATTATTTTAAAATCATGCTTATTATTAATGTTTAGTTCTTAATACCAACTGTACTTAATACCATAATAGGGATTGTTTACTGAGCACAGTTGTAAACAATCCCTATGACCCCATCCCAGCAACGTTCTCCTGTGCTTTTTCTCCAATATTTCGATGTAATTAATGGAAATTCTCTTGCTCATTCCTGGAGAGAATTATAAATTAATTTCCTTCACATGCTTAGATATAGTTAGTAATAAGGGTGTAGCCAGGTTTTTGAGCGGAGGGAGGCGGGACGGGGGCTAAGTTAATTAAGGGGCGAAATAGCTGGTCAGAAAAGAGTTAATCAGTCAATTGTCAATTAACGAAGTTAAAATTTTATTTAATATTAAACTTTATTTATAAACCCATTAACATTGTAACTAAACAATAATTCTTCCATAATTTGCTTAAAAGTTCAAATTTTTCACGAATTATTCCTACGCTGTAGCCCAGGTGACTATACTTACCACTCGATTCAATGAAATTCACACGGAGTGTATTTAGTTCATACACAGTCTCGCAGGTGACGTTACTAATATTTCGTTAAACTTGAAGTCTACATTTATTATTAATATATTACGGTTATTTACCGCTAACGGTTTTATTAACTTCCGTTACATTTATCCTCCGTTAATTTTTTATTTTAGACTTGTTTTGATGGCGGTTCCTTGACTATTTGATTGATTTGACAAATAAAATATTTAATTAACTTATAACGGTTAACTTTTTGAATAACGCAGTGACGATTAGCGAAGTTTAATTTCAGAATAATTTTGCCCATCTTCGGAGATACTTATTTTCTCATATTCGAAACGTGGTACGAACCCCTAAATAACACGTTCCTGGAGATGGTGGAGCTCGTTGAATACTTTTCAACCAACGTAAAATAATAACGATTATTTGATAATACGCTGGAGTAGCGTTGATATTGCCACACTTCCTTCATTCTCAATCGGATACTTCGAATTACTAAAATGTATGACAGGTAAGGAAGTGAATTTGTTGACCAGATGTATGATGAACACCTGGGAAATTTGAATGGCGTCAAGACTTTTTTTCTCTTTTAAAAAAAATGTGATCTGGGTTTTTCGAATATTATAATGTTTTATTGGAGGGAGTCAGTCGCTCCTCCCTGCTATCGCTTAGCTACGCCCGTAATCTGTACTACCTTTTTATTAGTACTCGTTTTAAGTTTAAGAACATTGCCGATATCGATATCGTGTATTCTGTGTATACGAAAACGTCCATCAGCTTCCATTAGTCCCAAGTACACAAAACGTCCTTACTATTCTGCAAAACCCACAAACCCAAGGTTCAAGAGTAAGACCATAGGCGCATTATGTATCAGTGAATCTCCCTTAAAAAATACAATATTGAGACACAATACAAATGCAATCGCTAGAATCACCTCGATACATGGAGATGTGACGAATTCAGAATCACAGACTCCCGTATTAAGATCAAAATTTCGAATTCTAACTTATTGATCAATGTATAGTCTACTCTATTCTAAACGTAAACTAAAACAATTCAAACTTAATTAAATTTCAAAAGGCATGGTTAATTTTTACCAAATTTTGAAGTGTATTGAAAAATAATTTTTTTTACACATCTCGGAAAAAATTAATTCTTCTAAAAATGTAATCATTAATATTCCAATTATTATCAAACTTAAAAATGTCATGTAGAACTCAGTGTAATGTATTGTAACTATTTTGTTGTAGTCATTCAACACAATCTTGATTCAAACTGAGGTACAATAAGTATAAAATAGAAATCAATCTTCAAATTAATCAATATTCAAAAATCAATATTAATCATGACTTCCAAACAAGTTAATTAATTATTTTGATGTATTTATTTATAAATTATAGTATCATAAACTATGTCTATTTTTAAATACACACACTTATATTGTGTGATATAAACTTCTACCATTATTCAGACCAAAATATGAATCTGTATTAAAATTCAAACAATGGAATAAAGTGAAAAGTGGTACACTTAAAATTAAGAAAAGAAAAGTTTGAATGACAGACCTTGTGATGCAGCTCGACTATGTAATCGGGCTGCTGCTGATCTGATGCCATCAACACATTCATTTGGTTTGATAGCAAAAGCTTTAAGCCGCTCAATGAGAGCTTCATTTAAAGTATCTTCTGACATCGTATTTGATCAGACAATCCAAAACAATCTGAAAATAAGAGAGTACTTTTAAAATGAGAAAAGTAAACAAAAACTCAGGGGGCAAACAATTTTTAAAATGTTAAATGTCAACATTAAAATACCAGAAAAGCAACTAAACAAGCAATCTGTCAAACTCTCAAGTTCTGAACAGATGTCACTGAGTGCTGTTTCTCTACTAACACACTGCAAGGAGCACTCTATTTAAATAAGGATGCAAGAGGTAAGTCTTCTGAACACCAGATGGCAGAGTTAGCTGCAAACACACCCAATAAAAAAAGGATGGGCAAACTGACAAAATCCAGTTCATCAGAGAGTAAACCAGCATCAAATGTAATATAAGTAGATAAAACAAATATTGAGAAACAATTCACCAAGAAAAATATTTTCACTTCCATGTGAGACCAAGTAAAGAATGACTTGAAATGCAATTTCAAGAAAATAGAGAACAAATTATAAATCACAACAACTGAAATCTGAGAAGAAATTTACATTAGCACTCTAAAAATATTTTAAGCAGTAACTAGAGGTGTTTACCTTTGATTATTTTGATTAAAAGAATTTTCTAGCACAATACAAAGAGAGATGTTATATTACTCAAAGTGATGTGTAGTGAAGATTATCAGTCTTTTTCTATTTAATGCTGTAAACTGGAGGAATAATTCACGACACTATTACGGGCAAAAACGTCCAACTCAAAGAAAATAAAGAGTTCAATGACATGACGCATTACATTACAGTGGATTTATCGAGTATACAGATTCGAAAATAAACTGATCATTAATGTCTCCCCATAAAAATGACTACATATTTCGTGAGATACGAAAACCAATCATCTATTTGCGATCAGCTACATAAGTAAGGTGGATAAGAAAATACATTTGCTTACCAATATGTCATGTTTTGAGAGTGACGTTTAATGAAGGAGGTTGTAAGGAGAAACAGCTGAATCGGATGTGTTCATACCGCATGAAATTTTTTAAAATCCAAAAGAGCACACCTGTGCAGCAATCATTCATTCATCAAAAGTAAAAAATATCCAAATTTGTAAATTTGCGGATCATGTTGTCCTCCCATAACCTGATCCCTGACACACACCGGTTTTGAAACCAATCAGCTGATAAACAAGTAGCCAACAGCACTACGACGTACACTAAAATACAGATGTACATCGAGCTATTTATTCTGTGTCCATTCGCCGACATCGGCTGACTCAGTGAACCTGTTGTGCGTGAGTTTTAAATGATCATTAACGTCGATCAGTGTAATTCTTCACCCTTTGAATGACAATTCTTTTTGAGATAATGTGATTAACTAAAAAGAACACCGTTAAATTGACTCCTTTTATTCACACTTTTCTCAACCTAAAACGTGTTATGACAATAACAGGAAGATGAATATGTATATGCGTGGTAAACATTTGCGAGTCTCGGTTTGATTGTGGCATTGGTGGGGACGATACGTGATAAATACTCCAATTTAATACTACCTCGTTGTATTTTTCTGATGTGTCACATCAACATTCCAGAGTACTGTATTATTTGTTAATGTATGGTGTGAACTGCGTTTCAAGTGATAAAAATTGAAGAGATTCAATGATGACTATGGTCTATACGAAAATTTGGTCGAGTTTCTTTCGTAATTATCAAAAGTACTTGGGAAATGTTCGCTCAAAATGCAGATTATTCTGCAATGTTGCAACTGAATCACCTCGTCTACAAGATAGGTTTATTGGTTTTATTAGACAGAACAGTAGGTATAGACCCTACACATTTCATCGAGAAGAGCATGAAACTAATTTGAACTCATTCCATCAAAATGGTGTTTATCAGCCAAAGGATAATACTGCAAGCATAGACATTCATGAGATACTATGTTTTTTGAGTAGTGATAATAATAGTGTGAAAAGATACAATGACCTCATTCAGTGTGCTGATGAAAGGTGCAGTAAAGAATTAAGCAGTATGAGCAAAAACGTGGTGTATAAGTGCATTGATGTGTGGTATTCATTATATCAAGGAAACATCACTGATAAATTGGTTTATACTCAATTTGTCAACCTATCTTATGATTGGTTACATTATGAAAGAAATGAGGTAGAGGAATTAATTTTGATAATGTTTTTTGTTAGTTTGATGAAAAAAACTGACCAATCACAGAAAATAGTAAGAATCTGTTTATCTAAAATGGGGAAGAATGTGTGTGATTTATCAATTGATGAACTTTGCATTGTAATCAGTTCACTGTTTAAAATGAGTGAAAAAATTAAGTCAAAACATTTTTTGAGGCATATTGTCGATTTTACTCAAAATAATTTAAAATCTTTAGTCACAGACCCTGGGTACTTAGTTACTATTGTGAAAAGTTTGAGGCTTGCAAAATTTCATGATTTTAATCTTTTGGATAACATCGCCAGTAAAAAGTATATATCTTTTATTTGTAACATGAATTTTATTGCCCGGGTACATATTTTAGCATTGTATGCCGATGCTTTGTACTATAAAAAACCTTTGGTGCCTTTGTTAATTGAATCTTGTGTAAAAGCTCTGTCAAATTCTGCTCCTGAGTCTTCAGTTTCACGTTTCAAGGATATTTCACGGTTGCTTTGGTCGATTAGCTACTTTGGTCATGAAATTTCATCTGATGACCTCATTAATATTAGCCAGTACATACATTTTTGGATATCTGTTAGAAATAGTAGAAATACGGAACATATAATCAGTTCTTTACTTTCACTCTGGATGATAGGAAACCGTTCTGACCTGTTGTTTAACGCTGCTGTTATTCAGGATTTGACAAGACAACTTAAAGGTACAGTACATTTCTTGAATAATTTTTTATTGATTTTTGTTAGTGTTCATTTTCAGGAAGGTAAAAAGATAAATAATTTATTGACAAAAAACAGATAAAAAGTGGGACTATTTTTTGACAAATTTATGTATGATAGTTGAATTATATAAATTGAATCTTTTCTTTAACAAATACTAGTTTTCTTGTTTCAGACAGTAATGTTTTCCGGAGCAAATCAAGGCTGTGTTTGCTCCTGACATGCATGCAAATTGAAATGCCTGAAGTTTTGTCAGAAGAATCAATTGATTGGAAAGTTAATAATATTTTACCCCCGAGACTAGTTCAAGAGCAAATTAAAAGAAGAGAATTCTTTCAACAAATATACAGAGCAACATTTAATTTAAGCAGTGTTATGAAGATTCATGTAACATGTGGATGTGTTCTTCCAAATATAAACATTGCTGGTATAACTGCTCAATCTAAAAGAGGGTAAGTGGAAACTATTCTTTTGTTTCATTATTTTTTTCATAAATGAAAACATTGTCTTGAGTGTCGTCTCCTTTTATTTTGTTTGGAGTTTGGAAGAGTGCTTTCAATGGAATATCCATCATTATCAGACCCGCACCAACGCCAAATGAAATAGACGAAGATGATGCATCTACACATAATTTTTCTTTCAAATGCATCCCCCTTTGTTATCTTACCAGAAATGGCAAATTTTTTGATGAATCCTCACTATTATGACTTGTAGGACTGTTCTTCATGTTGAAGTTCTAGACAAAACTGTGTGTTTACACAACAGTTTCCGGCCAAATGGTATAATGAAATTAAAACTTCATCTCTTGGAAAGTCTAGGACATAAAGTTCTGGCTGTGAGTATTACTTTTGACTTCAAATTTCTTCTTTTTTTTAGTCTTCCTGTCTTTTGGCAAGCCCTAAAGCCCCATTAAAAAAAATCTTCCTGTCTTTCTCACTTATTGACATAATATTACAGAATAGCTAAATAAGGGATTTCATGTGAAGCAGACAACCAAAAATCCTTCATTCTTTCAAATTAACTCAATTTTGTTAAATTAACTCAACTAGTCCTCAACACTAATATTAAGTGATTTTTGTGTGTGATGTTTAGTTTCAGATTTCCAGGTGTCTCTTCATGTTCTCTATCTCCTCAATGAATTCAGGTCCCACTATAAAACTTTGTATACATATTCTACATATTTCAATATATTTTCATTAAAGAAGAGTAATATTTTTCCAACTTGGGCCATTTTTTAAATTTTAATTATTGATTTCCATTTTCATGTTATGAATAAAAAATTAAACTTAAAATTTGATTCAATAATTGAAAAGAGTTGTCAATTTCCTATAAGAATCACTATCTAATTTATTTTTTAATTAATTTCTTCATTTCAATCATTGCCCTTGAAATACAAATTTTTGTTTACTTTCTTTTTCGGTTTTGTGCCTCTGAAGCACTGTCCCTATTGTCAGTGATGTTTGGAGAAATTAAAAGGGAAGGAGAGGTCTATGTATTTTCCTATCTTCTAAAACGAAAGATAAAAAGTGAAAGATATTGTACTCAGACCAGTTATCTGTTAAAATATATTCTCCATAACTTTATTTTTACCAATCTTTTGACAAGATAACTTTTGGAACAGTAAGTCCATGCATCAATGTTCAATGATTTGTGCAGAAATTAATCTTCTCAGGGATTGAACCTTAGCAGTCTATGTTAACTGAATTGTAAAATATGAAATACATATGCCCTTAAATTGTCAAAAATTATTATCTGAAGGTTTCAAATTTATATTGACTAAAAATTATTCACAATTACAATTTAAAGGTTAGTTGGAGAGCTTGAGTCTGCTGAAGCTCCCAGCTCACTATTTTTCTTATTGAGCTCAGAATTAATTTTACAGATTGTCTTGAACTTAGTCCTCCATTAGACATTGCTGTGACTGAAATATTACTCTTTCACCAAGCAGACAGTCAGTAGGGATTTTGTTTTGTTTCAGAGTTAATTTTTTTGTGTTGTGTATATTTTCTTTGTGAAATTAATTCCTTAACTGGTTTTGCAGATCCCTGAAGATAGGTTTGATGTGGTTAATAACCCCAGTGACATGTATGAATTTATTGATGAAGAACTGAAGAAGCTGGAGAACAAGGGCTTAACTTACTTGTGAGTTGATGCCAGTTGATGTTATTTTCAATAAAACTGTTAGCAAAAATATATTTTAAAGTTTTTATTTGCATTAGACATCATACTTTAATATTGTCAACAGGTTTATACACGTGTATGAAATTTTAGTTTGATCAAATAATCAGAAGAGAGTTAATCATGCCTGTCCCTTTGCACCCATAAATAAATGAACAATCAAAAAACCCTAAGAATCGTTTCTTGATATTGAACATTACAATTTTTGCATACAGAAACCCAGATATCACAATTCAAAAAGTCAACCTACAAGTGTTAGAAAAGGCACCTATCCAAAATTCAGTTTCCAGCTTCAGCAGTTAGACTCTGCGGTTGAATGAATGAAATTTCGGTCAGTCAGGACATCGTTGCATATAGAGAGAGATAAGAACCAATAATAGCATGTAGGAAAATAGTTTTGTAATTTAATTGTCGTTGCACAGTCAAAATTGTAAAATAGTGCTTGAAAATGTGAGATCATAGGCCACCCCTTTTCCGGAAATTATAAAAGTTTCGATTTCCTTCACCAGCCTTTCGATGTTGCCAACATTGTCATGTGACATGCCTCACTGAGCCATCATTAACATCACTCATTTCAGTTTCACATTAAATTTTCATTTAAACTATTTCTACATACATGTTCAATTCAAGGAAAAAATTCTTCTTCTGCACCCTCTAAAGGCTTGTGTCCAAGACCTATTCAATCTTATGGTAATTGGGTCCGACCATCCCTAGGATAGGTGTTGAAAACAAGTTGTACTCCTAAATAATAAAGAAAACATTCACTTCCACAAAATGGAATTCACTACGCTCATTGGGAGTACACAAGGATTACCACTAACTGCTACACTGTACACATTATGGATAATGATCGATGTGTCTTCCCCATTTTCAAGCTGCACTGTCATGAAATAATTGAATATATACTGAATTAGGAGGCAAAATACTTTTTGTTCTAATATTTCTTGGTAATATTTCTCTACAAATGTTATATAAACATCATGAAAAAACGATGATTTATTTAAAAAATAAATAAATTCAAGTCGTTTGACTACCTTCCCTAGCTAAAATCCAATTTAAGTATTTCGTACAAAACACTGATAATAGCAAATATTATTATTTGTTCTCATAACATTAATTTAGTGACAGTTTCCAAGTAGAAATGTTAAACTACATTTTCTTTTTTAAGTTTCCTGATTTAAAATATTTATCTTTTTAATGTTAAGCTGACTTCTGGTGGGAACATAATGAACAATAAATTGTAAAACCAATTTCTAACTCTATTTAAAAAAGTTAAACAAACAGGAAAAAAGAATTTCATAAATGAGAAAATAATGCAAGAAAGGAAATAAATGAACTTTATGGAGCCCCTACAAAAACGTTCCTTTTTCCCACCCTTCTAAGAAATTTTTTCATAGCAGTTCACAAAGCAAGAAAATTTTTCGCTAAAACTATATGCATTTGTTCCTTTTTTATTTTTCAAACACCTTCACTAATATTTACCTTTTGGTCAGTTCACTTATAGAACTTCATATATGTTAAGGATTTCCTCCTTAAAATTTACTCAATTATAAAGAACAATTAAAGAAAAATTTGATGGAGAGATGCATCCGAGATGAGATTGTCCAAATAGCAGTAATTATGTATGACTAACAATGGGGTTAAGGTCCACTGAAAACATGCTGGAGACCATTAGGTAAATATTAGTTCAAACAAGTGTTAAAAGACATAAGATAATTTGATATAACATGAAGACTTCACGATGTGGAATCGCATAAGAATATCATTCTGGATTCTATATTTAATGGTACTGATGTGCAAGTTTTTCATTTTTAGATAATGATGCCATAATAGCAACATGCAAGTTTAGGGCTTCAGAATTATTCCTAGGAAAATTAATACAACCTGCTCACCACTTCAAAAAGTGAAATACTGAATTTTCTAAAAAAGACAAACTTGAAATATAGCAAATAAGTAACATTTTATTCATCAGAAAGTTCAACATATTTACACTAAAACAATATGTTGTACTAATTACCATACTTGCCACATATCAGAGAACAGGCAGGCTTAGACCTAACTTATCAAAATACAAAAATTTAGTGTTCAGAGAACAAAACTTGCATCCTATTAAACCTGAACTTCGGAAATGATGAAAATATATCACACAATTTCATGAACAGCTAGTAATTTTTTATTTAATATAAATTTTATGTCACTTTGTCCCATTATGAAAGTAACTTGGCCTGAAATTATGTTATATAGGTGACACTGCTAGTTAATATCACCCATTAGAAACCATTAAAATATAAATTTGCCTCAAAAGCATTTGTTGCCTTTAATAGGTACAAACCGTTTTTAGGAGGCGAGCACAAGAGAATTCTGTTATGAGAGGGCGAGCTATGAGCATCTCCTGTAGAGTCAATAACAGCAAAACTATATCTCCATCTTGCATCTCTTGCAGAAGGCTGCGTCCGTGTAGGAATTAAAACATTGCACGTAAAAAGAAAATGCACAGTAGCTGCCTCATAATCTACACTACACCTTTGCATTTGGCTCTACCCTTGTAGCTCACCTTCTTTCACACCTGCCAAAGTGGAAACAATCCTGTATGAACTTCTACAGGCCAAGGGTGGATCCAGACTAGTGGTTCAGTGACAGGAGAAATAGGCAGGGAAATCCAAGTAATAAGATTTGAGTGATTTACACAGTCAGTGATTTACAAATCAACCTATATCAATTTTTTTAGTATTACTAGACTTGAAATGTATTACTTAACAGTAACTTAATTCTTTATTTTTGGGTACTTATAAAATTCAAAGTAATTTCTTTAAAAACAAGATTAAAGGAAAGTAGATCATCATGATCTTTCTCTGGATTCGCCCTTGCCTGTCTAATCAAGCTGTAACGTAATAATCTCCCTAATTAAATCTTAACTACGTCAGCTCCTTCCCTTACACAAACTAAAACAAAAATTTACCCAATTTTAGTAATCAGAAACACTGAAAGAGCAAATAAAAATAAAAAAAATTTATTTTCAAGGAAAATTGGGGAAAAGTAAGATAGTCCTCTGTGCAATAACAACACGGTATACATACACCATCATATACATGTGAATTCCAAGACATAAAATACAACCACATTCAAAATACACTGTGGCAAATTTAAAACATATTATAGACTTCTCCAAACTTGAACAGACAAAAATATGTAAATATTGTTTACATAGAAGATACATCCTTTGAATTTGCTATTAAGATAAAACATGCATAAAATAGCATGCTAAATTAATAATAAGATGACTTATTTACAGTATTTTAGTTTATATACAGAGTAATATTTGAAACATTGGTAGAAACACCATGCACTTTTACACATTCAGTACAAGTATAATTTATCTCAGTTACATTAAAATTCAAATAATGTATTAAATAGTACCATTATTAATTTCTTTTATTCCCATCTTTGAAGAGCTGTCTGAAAGAAAAACACTTTTCACAGTATCGAGAAGATAAGCTACGAACTAATTATTGTACTATACATATTTAAAAAACTTTGCATATTTTTTACATCACCTCATTTCGCACAGCAACAACACATTTAGTGGCTATAACACAAACATCTTGTAACTAGTTTTAATCACAGACATTCTTTTACTAACACTGAAGTGAAGCATAATTCATTAAGTTTTTTCGAATTCACACAGAACTGTTGGAGTACTTTTCAATACCAACTTTTTATTATTATTTATATGAATATCAGAAACATTTAAATCCAATTCAGAACAGTAACAAGTTAGAGACAATCCAATAAATGTAGAAACACTAAGTGAGGAAGCAGAAACAGTTATGATGACACATTGTTAAACGCAATGCTTGAGCACAAGAATAGCTGGACACATTTAGGCACTTAGAAACACAATGGATGAGAGAGTAGAAACCAATTCATTTCATTTAGAAACAATATCTAAACTTTTCCAATCTGGAAAACTAATACCACTGAATTTTGCAGGACAATTCAATTATCTACATACTACCAGAATTCTCCAAAGAATTGGGAACAGATCATCCCAATAGTAGAAAATGAGGAGATAAAATGTATTTAATTGAAAATTCAATTTATACATTCAGGACTGTCGGTCCTTTCTGAAACAAGATTGACTCTACAAGGAATTATAAAACCAATAAGAGAGAAAATGAAAATAAAAATTTATAAAAATAATATTAATGTTCAAAAATTTGTCAGAAAAGGTAAAAACTTCCTCAGGTTTGGCACTCAAAAAAGCTTTCGTGTTCATTGAATAGTTATAATTAAAATTCAAATCACACTTCGTTGTTTCCAAGATCTATTTCTAGGCAATGCATGACAATTCATCATTGTCTTAGAGTACATAGAAAAGACAAAAAAAGAGATAAAAATTAAATTGTGCACATCTGTTGAGCTTCGTAAAAGTAAGAGGACATTCAAGAAACAAAACAAATAAAATTTTATACACTCAAACAACAGCAAGCAATAGAAAACAAATTTGATTGCTACATTAATAATGTAGCTCAATATTGTTATTACCACTTACCAGCTCAAGAGTAGAAAAGAAAATGAAAGAAATTAATAAGCAATGTGAAGGAAGGATGAAAACCCAACCTTTCCCAATCACATCTCACTGATGATAATTATTACACAAGTTCATTATAACTTACTACATGTTATTTCAAAAGAATGCTTTTCAAAACTATTTCTATAAAACAAAAAATGCCAACTCTTCAATACCCAAACTAAAACCTATAGAAGTATGATATACATAGTATATCATTAAGAAAAATTTCTACGCAGATCAATCACTCATAAAATCAAGTGGACAAAACTCAACTACTTCAATATCTGCTACACTAATGAGACAAAATTAAAATAGTTTTTTTTCTTTTCAAATAACAATAAACAGCTGGTGATTCATTGTGTATTCTAAATGAAGAGTCCTCAAAGGCCCATAGAAAAACTGCGTTGAGAGATACAATCATAGCAGCAGCCTGTCAACAGGAGATTTCCCCCAACAGGCTCCTTTGAGCAGCACAAAGGACTCTGACTTTGTCGACTGTGTCGTTGTTGAGGCACCTATGAGTCAGACGGAGACTCTAACATCTCCATGAGGAACGTGTCAATTGGGACATCTCCAATGAGACGGAAGAAGAACAAATGCTCTAAGCACTTGAGGCCGATGGAACGCAACGCTGGCAGGCGCAGCAACAGTTTAGCAAAGCGCCCAGGTTCGTCAGGATGCGTGGTGCGAGTGTATTCCTCCAATGCAGCGTACACCTTCTCTCGCAAGATTTCCACTTCCTGCTGAGATTTCAGTCCTCGAACATCTACAAGGGAGACATTATTAAATTATGTACAAATTAGCTTTCTAACTTTTCCACAATTTAAATTTATTCCCTTTTTTAATTCACCTGCGATAATTGATGCAAATGAATTCTCCCAGTTGTTCACACATACAAAATATTCCTTCATTCTTTTCTATTTATAATGAAAACATACTCTTGACCCATTGATGGAATTTTGAATTTTTGCATCAGGCAAACTATACAGGGCATTATCTCAGATTTTGGTAGTACATGTTATTTACTCAAACATCTCAAAACCAAATTCTAGAATTTAGTGGGTAAATGTTATTGGGGAACGGGGATTTAAGAAACAATTATTGCACAGAAATTAAAATAACCTTTTTTTAGTTTGTTTTTTTAGTGAAGGGGGAGGGGAGGTAAAGCAAATACCTTCAGAAAGAAAAACAGAATACTCTAAAATTTTATATTTATCATGGTAATTACTTGCAAAATACACTCACAGATTTTCAATTTGCTATGTGCTGAGAAAATTTTCCAAAATTGAAGAAAAGAAACACAAAAAGAAAAAAAAGTATTGTTCAGATTCCCACAAGAAGCAAAAGTATGGCTAAAATGTTCCCATTTGTACTGCAACTGTAATATATAAACAAGTTTTCTTTTGTCCTAACATTGGCAAAATACAAATCTTTGTTCTTTTTAATGGTACAAGTATGTACCATCCCATTTCACTATTGTTATTTCAAACATCTAAAATACAAAGCAGTAGGGGTATATCTTTTCCAAATGCAAGAAGAAGTTATTTTCTTCAGTCCAACACTAGTCTTGTATTATTTAGAACTGGATAAATAAATCTCTACAGCCACTTTGAATCTTCATTAAAACAATAAAAACAGCTTGCTATAAATATTATTGATGCCATTTGATTCATCACAGAATCATTACCAATTGATTTTTCTTCTTAGGATCAATGTTTAGAGAATTTCAAAACTCCAAACAAAATGGAGAGTCAATACCAATCTCGAGTTTTCTTAATAGTATTATTTTATAATGGTTAACTTTCCAATAATAACTTTCAAAATCTAATTCCTATCACATTGAGAATTAGGTAACATAATACTACCAAGGAAAAAAAAACATTAAATCTCTGAACAAATAATTATGAGGGGGAAATCCAACTGAAATAGACTGCAGAAGAGCTGACATCTTTGAAAATATCTTCATACTATTCTTTAGGGACATTTAGTGCTCTAAAAGAGTAATGTATAAAAATGTTACCAACACAAGTGATGGGTTAAATGTAATTTAGGATACCACCCAGTTGTAAATCTAGTTATGTGTATTTCTTAAGAGTTAAGACAAAGAAGAAAAAGCAATCGCTCACCTGGATTAAAGAGAATAACAGATCTTAAACAACCCAACTCAGTCTTATCCATCTTCATTTCTCTCATCTTCGCAACCAATTCGGTCAGCACTCTGTCAAAGATGGTACCGACACCAGCTTGATGGGCTGAATTGCGATGGATGGTGAGTCCAGTAGCAAGTACTATGCCGTCTTTCACTTCCATGGAGCGATGTGAGAAGGCAGCGATGAGAAGTTCATTCCAACCTACAGGACCATAGAACATAAATTTATCACATCATAAGACAAAAATAGGCATTATAGACATATTGTAAGTATTCGTTTTATGTACATCATTCAGAAATGTAATGTTTCAAATAATTTTCTTCTGTTTCTACTATTAATATGTTATTCTAATCCACTGTGTGTCCACTGTCTAGAGAATGTGAAATTTCCACATGATTGACAGAAGCATTAAAATTTCTGAAATAATATACATAAAAGGAAATAATACTACTACTAAACCGATACTTGTATACTATTCTGTTTTTTTAGTGTTATTATTTTTTGTTTGTTGTTCTATTTTTTGTTCTACAGTAACCATAAAGCCATATATAAGTATTTTGTCTATTCATTTAATAATACCTAAGGGTGACCTAAACACATGTAGAAATGTAACGTTTGTGAATCTTATAAAATAAACAAGTCTACTTTAAAAGTAATTATATTTATTAATAAGCAAGATATATCAGCTTTTTTCACTATGTTATGTGGTTGGAAGAATAAGATGGAACTCTGGATGTACAGAAAGGACAAGAAATGAGCTGGTGCTGGGACAAGGAAACATGGAACAGTCTGGGTTGCCAAAAAGACTGTGGATAAGAGACTCAAGCATTCCTGTTTGCATTTCACTTTCAAGCACTCCATAAGTGGCAACAGATTTCCCTCAGTCACGCCGTTTTGTGAACTGAAGTTGCAAGGACTTTTTAAACCAAAACATTTAAAAAACCCTTTGTTGCTCAAAACAAACTATGACAGATGGAATTCTGCCCCAGTCTAAATAACATATGCAAAGAACTTTTTACATTTTTGGAAACCCAATTCCAAATGGCACTAATGATGAAAATTTCATTCATATAAAGGATATTTTGAAAGGAACTAATGAAAATTAATGATATAAATTGCTAGTCTCAGAAAGAGTAATTTAGTTCAAGAAGTAAAAAATACAAAAGATTGAAACACATGGCAATGTTTTAAAACATCTTCATGTACCTAAACATTTCAAATCTCATATTATCTTGGATTTGCTTTCACACAGCAGCCCTTTGAGTTAAAATAAACACTACTTAAATTATTCAAAAGAAAAAAAAGGCATACACATACACACAAAAATGCACACCATGCATAAAGAACTTGATTAGGATCACATATCCCTAACAACCAGTGTACAAGAATTATCAGTATGATTACAATGGATGGAAAATTCACTGAATTTCTTTACCTGCTCTCAGTAGCAGCACTTGATCTTCAAGAGGCAGGGAGGTGAAATGGGGGATATGTTTTGCCCATTCCACTAACTGGAAAAGCTGCTTATTGGTGGCCTGACAAATATTTGCAGCTTGACAAATGTTGTTCATAGTATTCTAAAACATGAAAATACAGCATTCTTTTTCTACAGCAATAAAACTATGATAAAATTTCACCCACAATCTTACACGATAAATAAAGAATGAATTTCCTAAACATACAAAAAAATCTCTCAACAATAAATTAACAGAAAAGCTAGAATGCAAAATGCATCATTGCACCATTTAAAGATCTTTGTCAGGAGGAGAATAAAAAGGTTTGTACATTATGTATGAAAATGCAATTTGAAATTTTTACATTTGCTAATTTCAACTGAAGACTTAATTAAAGATTACTGCTGAAATATTACATGGAAGTTACACATTCCAAAATATATTTTATGGACAAATAACGATAACACAAACAGTTATTATTCTCCAAGTGATGAATTTGCATATACAACTTATTTGAACAAAACTAACACTTTACTGACATTTCATTCAGCAGGTAATAAGAAATTTTCAACAGAACATGGCATCAGTACAAATGGCCTAAAGACACTATGTATGCATTTTGGAATGGGTGAAAATCTACAAAATGTGTTTTTCATTCTAGCTCGTCAACGTAATTCCCCTCCACTGAAAAAGAAATCCCCATGGGCAGCCAGTACGATGGAAAAGTTACTAAATTTATGAAAGAGCCAACAGACAGGAAATTTTCTTATTTCCAAAATTTTTTAAAAGAATAGATTCACATTTGTACTTTATTTTGTTTCGTTCTTGAGAAGGTAGTATTACAGAACTTCCCCCTTACAATTCCAAGGGATAGAAAGAATGAATTATAACCAAGAAGAAATTTAAAAAAACTAAGAGGAAATAAAGAATCAAATCTATAAATTTTACATGGTTCCAAAACTTCTACATATAATTTTGTTGGTAAGGATATTATACCTTAGACAAGTAAACACATCCTTAATAACAATTATACTGTTTTTTCCCATTGATTAAATTAATACAAGTCAGGTTGCATATCATGAACATCACCACACATCATCTTAATAAGCAGAAGTGGTGCCTGAGCCCAATGAAACTATCCCCGTTGTATACTACAGATAAATACAAAAGCATTGGAATTTTAATACTTATATTAAATACAGTATATTAAATTTTTATTAACAATTTTTTTTTCTTGTGAGCATTAATATAAATTTAGTCTACTTGTTGTTCCAAATATTTATATTGGAATATGATGGCTTAATTAAATGGAAGTATTGATTTGCATGCAATTCAAGAAATCTATATTTTACAATGTAAATATGGTGACTTCTGCTTTGGAGCTTGACATCCTGATCCTAAAAAT
The DNA here is from genome assembly GCA_002313205.1 of Laupala kohalensis. NCBI lineage: Eukaryota > Metazoa > Arthropoda > Insecta > Orthoptera > Trigonidiidae > Laupala > Laupala kohalensis. The sequence goes on from NNCF01130644.1 coordinate 626,362, forward strand.
TAGGATTTCAATATATTGTAAATGTAGTAAAATTGAAAGGATTTCCAAATGGTAAATTGTTTAAATTTGGAAAAGCATTTACTCTGAGAACCGTAAAGTGGAGTAATACTGTACATAGATTAATTCTACATCCACTATACATTAAATTTTTGAGAGGAGAATGACAACTCTTAAAGAAACTCACCCCAAACTCAATGTTGTTTTCTGTTTTGTACTCGACTCTCTTCTCAGCCTCCAAAATCCGTTCCACAGGCATGTCCGCATGCAGGCTACTCGTGGATTCTACTTCATTTTGGTCTCCGCCTTTGGTGCGCTGTCGTTCCTCCTGGAATCAACATTATTAGTAGTTTTATTACACATTAACAAACATCAATGAAGGCAAAATCATCAATATGCACTAAAAAAATTATTTATGAAGGGGCCATTCTTAAAGTTAAACCTTATTCAAACCTCAATGCAAATTTCATGTTTATGCTTCTCGTGAAAACATTAATAATGTTTTATTTTTTTATGTTTAGTAGTCTGACTATCTACAAGATTAGTTCTGGCTTTTGGAATTATGGGCCATATTTGGGGATTTCGTAAGATCATTTAAAACAGAAATCACTTTATCTCATAACAAGTATAAGTATAGACATTATCCTATTAAAATATAGACAGAGTCATTTATACGAAAGAAAGAAGGAAGGAAAGAAGAAGAAAAGAGCAGTTTTCCTGAAACTGCATTGGTTAAAGTGCCCTACTATATTTAGTCCAATACAGTATACATAATCCTAATATCAAAGAAAAATGTGTTTGTTCTTGATTCAAAATTTAAAAATTATTTTTTAAATAATTTTTATATAGTTAATCAAGATAATCAGTTTCATTTTTCAGGCAAGCTTTTCTGAGGGGGCAACTAATCAATTGGTAACACAAAATTAAAAATTACGTGTACATCGCACAGTACAATGTTTTCATGTTTATTTCCTTTATCATCAAGAATATTCAGATTTTCAACCAACTTCCTGTCCCAATCAAATGATAAGATTAAACAGTACTAATAAAGTTTGATTCACAGATTCATGCTCAATACTAGACGTGCAGTGATGTGCAAGGTACAATCAAGTAAAGGGATGATCAGAGCGAAAAGGTTATAAGACTATTGCAAAGAACATCTGGTGCTGTGAAAGTTACAGTTATTACCTGTGCCTTGGACCACCATCCACAGCAGACCCATCATTTGTAATCTTATCCCTTGCCCTACACAGCTAGACCATTTTGAATTAACTTATTAACCTTACATTGATGACTTAATATTAAAAAATTAGAATGGAAGCAATAAAAGCATCTACAACCAGATTTGGTAAATTAATTATCAGTTTTTATTTCCTTTTGTCATAGTTGCATTATTTTTGGAATGGCTCTTCACATCAGCTGCTACAACAAAAACTATGTCCTCTTCTTTATTTTTTCACAATTCATATGCTTCCACAAAAGCAGGCGTACATGAAATCTTTACACATCTTCTTCATCATCTGGTAATAAAGTTATTTTGATAAGAGTGGCTATCAATTGCATTTTATCGCCAAATGGCTCTGCACCTGCTCATTCCTATCTCTGCCCTGCTCAGCAGAAGTCAACATCACACAACAATCAAGATTTTGACTTGACAAACACTAGCACATTACTGCCCTCTAGTGTGAATTGGGTTATCACTGCCCTTCAGAGTAAATCATTAGCTGATAACAATACACACATTAATCTGTTTTTGTTTTTTTTTTCACACACATACTCAAGCATTTTTGAACAATATTTATTTTGAGAATAAAAGAAATGACCTTTGTTTCAATGTCTGAATGAAAATTTACACTTTGGTCAGACTCAAGTTTAAGAGCACAGGGTGCACAATAATATGACAAAGGAAAAAATATAAAAAGTCTCCCAACATATATTAAGAAACAGGAATATTCACAAGTAACTTCATCAATTACAAACACAAAAGCAAATAAATTAACATAAAAAATTCACAATTAAGGTGACAGGGGTCTTCATTTAAAGAAAATGAAATATCCTTGACAATTCAGTCATCTCCTTTTGAAGCTCTTCCTTGTATAGTAGAAGATAGTGCGTATTTACTAAAAAATTTCTTTTGTAAATATTAAATCCACCTGCTCTTGGGCCCTTGATCGGAATTGATGTTTCTGGAGAGTAACTTAGTTTATTGCCCTCCAGGTGGTCATATGCAGTTTGCAACTGCTTTTTTGACAATGAAGTTTATTTATTTAGTCTTTAAAAAACCTTTTTCAGGAGCAGTTGTCAGTGAGCTGCCCCCCCGCCACACACATACACACAAGGAGTGCATACACTCAATGTCTCGCAGATTTTGTTCATACTTTGCAGAAGTTTAATACATACCTACATGTAAGTAATGCTGCTCTGATATGATCCACCTCTCAAGAGTTTTGGAGAAATTGAAGCGTAAATTTTACTCTTTTGTTTCAAACTATAAATATACATAATTTTGTAACTGTCACATTGGGGTCGGTAAAGGCATTGGCTAGGTGTATGGAGATGCGCGTTTGCTTTCAGTTTTCCTACCTGATATAGCATTCCATACCTGTGTGAACAAGTAATTTTTGTATTGTCAAAATAAGTTTATTGTTACATCGTAATGATGTTGTTTCAGATGATAATTTTATATACAATATTAAGGACTCTAATACCTAGACGTTGACGAGCCCTAAAGCCCCAACTAGAAAAACAAAAGAAAAAAAAACAATTTTCTCATTACATAATACTAATACTCTTACTGCAGATTCAATCAGTGATTAATTTTATCTCTGAAAATGTGATGCACTCTACAAGCTCTTAGAGATTTTTGGAATTACTTTCACTAGACAGTATGAGATCCTCTTCCCTAATATTTCAATTTTGTGGAATATCAACAATTTTTTCAGATATAACTTCAGTCACGGCTGTACATGAGGGTTTATGATACCTGGTGGGAAGTCAGTTTCGGTGTTTAAGATTTGGTATTATAAACATTATTAATAAACAATCAACCTAATAATAATATTTTGACCAAAAAAATTATCTGATTACGCAGAAATCAAGTGCTGTATGATAGTAAAATGGAAAATAAAACACTCAATGTCAGCCTCCTACCCAATGCTTTAACTGCTTACGCCAAAGTGAGACTTATCTTATGCTCCACTTTCAGAATATAAAAGAGACACTTAAAACTATGCTCCTTGATTTCTTGGAGGTGCATAAGACCAGCATTAGCAGCATCTAGGACTGTACTACACACGCAAATTTTGAATAAAATCTACGAGACATTGGATGAATGCACTCGTCAGTTGGATTAATAAAGTTTTATCATTAAAACAGAGACAAGTCTCCTATGTTTTTTTTTGTTTTCCGGGAAATGCTACAACATTTCCTATGAAAAAATTTTGTAATCCCAAATGTTGGATACATTCCTAGATGTTTGTCTGCTTCTATACATCTAATAGTTCTACTTTGACAACTTTCTTCAATTTAGTAGGGTCTAACGTTAATTATAAATTGTATTGATATTACATAAAATATCATCATATTTTATAAGACATTGTGTTATAAAATATAGATGTCTAAGATTACAAAATAAAAGAGTATCTCATCCATACATTTACCTGAACGGCTTCTCTCTTCATTCCCATGGCGAGGCATTTCTGATATCGACAATATTGACAACGATTCCGCTGTCTCTTATCAATGATACAGTTCTTCTCTTCACGGCAAGCATAGGAAAGATCTTTCCTAACAGTGCGTTTGAAGAACCCCTTGCAGCCCTCACAACTGGAAAACAATGCATTGAATCTTACCTATACAAGTATATAGATATATAAGAAGCATCAATTGGGTAAGTGCAGTCAAAATGCAATTTGTTTTCACACATAATCTGCAAGTGAACTTACCTGTATACTCCATAATGCTTTCCACTGGCTCGATCTCCACAGATGGAACAAAGATGTTTAGAACCACTCAACGGGTGATTAGGAGGATACTGAATTGATGAGGAGCTTTTACCCTGCCCGCCTCTGAAAATTTATCAAATATACAAATTAATTACTTAAAATATGTTAACCTCATTACTATTCACATTAATAACTGCGATTTGTCGTTGTTGGATTTCAATCATTATATTTATAGTTTTGTATAAGAAGAGGAATTACAAGTAGAGTGTAAAATTATACACCAAATGAATATATCATTTCTTGGGCATGATGCAAAACATATTCCTTCTCTAAGGTAGCAACAATATTTCAGACAACTAATAATATTTCAATTTAATTTTGATATATTATAGAGAAAAGCATTTAAAATAGACTAAATTGCCCTGCATTTCTATCTACAGCATTCATGGTAAACTCTTAATATTCAAGCTATGACAAAGAAATAGTAAAGTTAAAAAGAACAAGCATCCTTAGCCATGGTGTAATTGAAGGCAGCTGTTGTCAACTTTTGGACTCAATGGACCACTAAATGCATAGTTTAAAATTCTGAAGATCACTAAGCAATTTTTTTTAGACAAGATGAGTGTATTTTTTAAATAATAACCATCGAAAATCAGAATGTTTTCTATTTCTCAAAGATGATTAGGAGAAATATGACACACTAATATTTATGCCACAGCAAAGAAGTTCCTTCTCACGATAAAAAATTGCAATTACTGTCTGTAGACTAAGAGAGTTTGAATGAAAGGGAAGAGGGTGAAGGCAATGAATTGCCTCCCCCTTCTTTCCCCACTTTCACATCTTATGTTAAATCCCAACCAAGGAAAAATAATTTCATCTCTCATGATTGTTTGGCATCATTTTGGATACAATGTTAGAATTAGCCTTATTGAATCAATTAATTTAAAATTTCTCTAATGGAATGTATGTACATCATTGTAAAAAGGCACTAAAAATCTTTATTAATTAAAATATTAATAATCTATATTATTAATATTTTAATTATAATAATCTTCAGTAATACATTAAAACATGTGAGACAAGTTTGTAATAGGTGAATATATATAGTGTATATACTATTTTGAAAAATAATACAAAATTACGAAAACTTTGAGATCCTTTTAAATTCTTTCCCACCCTGAATATATTGACTTTTCTTGACAATTTGATAAAGTACTGTATTCAAATATGAAAGACAGGCTTCAAAAGTTTTCCCCGTTTACATTTTCTTTCATTCGAGCACTGCGGACCATCCAACCTTTTCTCGAAGACAACCTGTCGGCGATCGCTGGTCTACGGGATAAGACAAGTGAGTGTTGTGAAACTAACGTGGGGCTGTTGGGTCCTCCGCCTCCGCCGCCTCCACCCCCGCTGCCAGTTGGACTAAAGCCCCCGGCGCTCATCAAGGAAGCGGTGTCCGGTTTCATGTCCAGCGGAGATTGAGGACCGCCCACAGAACCCATTATACCGCCTTCTAGGGTTAGACCTGAAACAACACCAAAATGTTATTAAATTAACACAAAACATTTTAAGCATATATCATCCAGAGCAATATTACACAAATGGTTCGGAAATACTTCATTCATAGGGAAATTATTCATTTACTTCTTATTTTATTTTTCATGTCTCCATCCCCAGGCTTCCCACGACATCAATTCTTTACATTCTTCCTTAGTATTCACGTACAATCGAAGTATTTTTAACTCTGATTTAATTTCTTTCATTCATTCCACATATTCTTTAAATTTCCTGTATCTATTCTCAGTGCTTATCATTCCATGTCCTAAATTATTATTTCCTCTGTCCTCTCCGGTCCATAAAGCGGGCAGTCCCAAAACACATGGTTTCTTGCTTCTCGCCCTAATCCACACCTACAGTCTTCATTGTCAGTCACTCCAAACTAGTGAAAATATGTATTTATATTGTCGTGTAATCCGGGGGATAGTAAAATTCGCTGTTTCGAATTTTGATGGACCGTTCTCTGATCATTCATCGTTCTCTCATCATTTTGCTCATCTACTCAAGTAGACAGAGTGGACCAACTGCTCATAAGATATTTCCGTGATTTTCTAGTTCCTCTCGAGACAAACGTCTGAGCAATAGCCAAATAATGGGCCCCGATCCTTGCTCATAACCTACCCGTCACCGGGACGGACACAAATGAGCTGTTGATGTCTTCAGTACAAAGAATATAATTCATAAACTGCAGTGCCAATTTAAATGGAAATTATTACTAAAAATAGATAGATCAGTAAAAAATACTAATAATTTATATTATTAATTATACTAAAAATTTATAGGGCAGGATTTATTCTTAAAAAGGCGATTCGCAATTTTGTAACTACGTTTTGTTAAGTTTTCAAGTCAACTCTCCAAAGATTAAAAAAAACGCTTTCTGTTACTCTTCCATTGAGCTCAAAAAAATTACTCCAGCATTTCAAAATACAGGACTCTTAATAAAATATCGTATATATAATACACACACGCTCATAAACACCTATAAAACTATTCGATTCCTAACGAACACAGATTCGGAAAGAAAAAGCACAACAGTATATTGGAAGGAATTAAGTTCTCCGGGGTGAAGGCAAGTGAGGATTTAACGTAGTGTAGGAAGCCTTTGGAACGGATTGGAGTGAACCTCGAGGAAGAGATGGGTTCTGCTCACAAGGCATGAGAAAAACTGCTGCGTCTTCAAGGTCACCCGCAGTCGAAAGGAACACCATGCGTCACAGACGCTAAAAGCGACCACGTGGACGATTAGTTCACGTAACTAACTACCTTCACAAAACATATCTTCTTACGATACATAGGGTACATTCCAGTGTGATAAAATATGAAGCACGTTATCTTCGACTTATTAATAGTTTATTTCACCAAGAGAAACATGTCAGGTTTTCTTATGAACCACAGAAAAGAAAAAAAATCCAAACATGTCTTAAATTCTCCTTATAAACATAAACCATGGAAGTGATATATTATCGTTTCTATACAGTTACAACGAAAAGCGAAGTTGAAAAGCTTGTCACGAGAAGGTAGTTCAAATTCAAAATATATGAAATTACAACATTACGACGCGTTTGTTAACAGATGGAAACCTTTTCGTCCCATGTTTCCAGAAGAACGTGCATGAGAATACGTAAAACGCACGGGAGTTCTTAAGGGTTGCGAAAAGTCTTCACAAATATCAGATAGTCCTATTCATTTTTAAATTTTTTTTCCCATATCAAACATTTCGAATATGTAAAAAAATACACCAACATTGCAAATAATTGAACAATAAGGTAATCAATTTTACTCATTTTCTATCATTTTTATTAACAATATTTCAACAAAAAACTACTCTGTGAAAATAAAAATTCTAAATAATAAGTTAACACTTTAGAGGGATCCCAAAGGACAATTACATTATCGAAGCACCAATAATATTAAAGCTGGAAAACATTAGAATTCACAAAACAAGCAAATTACAGTTAAACCATGATAATAATGAAATTGTTCAAACTGTGTATCACACAAATAAGCAAAAACAGTGAGAATAAACTCTGATGAATGAGGAACAACTAAATGACACATCAACTGCATGCTTTCCGAACAAAACCCAGCGATCGGATCGGTACACCATCGCAATGTTCATGGATTATCCGAATTATGAAGGATAACTCAACTTGCCTTGTCACTTATTACACTAATACGAATAATATTAATTAAATAAAGAAACAGCAAACAAAATATTTATAATTGTCGACAACGAACGTGGAGTTATCTTAAATACCGGAAATCATTAAGTGTCAGCTGTGAACATCACTTTTTCGCCCGCATTGGACACTGAATATTATGAAAAATGAATTAATGGCTGACTCGAAAATTTAAATACACTAATATGCAGAAAAACACGAAAATTGTATTTTATTCGCGATTTATTGTTTGGTTTATAAAAAAGTCGATCGATTACATACATTTCTGTTTCTCAAGAAAAATTAGTTGCGAACAGACAAGTCACTCTTTTCAAAATTACTGCAAAACCCAATCAATTTGTAAAAATCCCTCAAAAATGAGATTTTTCCTAGCTAGTTTCGGCTAAATGCGGCTGCTCTACCACATTTAGGTCGACGGTTTGGTTCTGACAATTTAGCATATTTTAAGAGGGGAGACGTGAACTAAGTACTAGATAGGAGTGCATACAAGTGATAAGTTTAATTGTAGCAGCGATCAAAGCAACATTCCACAATCCCAGCAGAAGCGATTCATTGCAGTTCGCTTGGAACACGCACTGAACACAGTAAAATAAATATATAGCTTCAAAAATCACCGGATTGACTCTTATAGCCCGTTTTGGGGGTCAAAGTTCTAAGATGACTTTGAATGAAGTATTTTTGATTCAATATAAAACATCTCCGTAAAACATAAAACAAGGCAAATAAAGAATTGTTTTTCCGCACAAATTTCACTATTTGCAAATTGAAATGAAAATGTTATGGAAGTGAGAATCACAGAAGTGGTTTGTCTTTGTGAGGTCCGCCGATTAAAAATATTCGCATGGAGCACACGGATTTTTTTTCCAAAATTCCGTTTTACGAGGAGTTTCGTATTAAACCACAGTTTAATACGAAAATTAAAATTCAAGACTTTTTGAACGCTGAACAAAACAACACAGTTTATTCAAATCAAATGCGATTTAAAGCAGTCAACACATATCACAAAAACATTTTCGGGTTGAATATGTATCAACGTTTACTCAGTTTCTTAGTCAAAATGTATCAACTTTTTATAACATAAGAACCAATTTCTAGTATGGATGAAACAAATTGAGACAGAAAAAAATCATACGGTTTTTCAAAGCTGTTCTTCGAGTATTTTAAAAATGTAATAGGCATTTGATGTACAATCGTTGTAATTTCGACGCCCTCCACCGAGAACAAGCGCGGATCTATACGAAGCAAAAGACATACACCTACTCCGAGCGCCGAAGAAAGGCCGAGGGACATGATAGTCTCCGGGAAACGGGAAATGCACGTTGTCCCGCGCACTTGGAGAGAAGACGCTCCGCAAAGGTTGAGGGCACGCGACCCACGGCGATGGAGAAGCCACCGGAGGCCACCAGCCACCGACATGATGAGTCTCGGCCATCGGGGCACAGCGCCAAGGTATCCTTCGGTAGTCCATTTCACCACTTTGCAACGCGGAGTCAAGTCCGCCACTGACCACTTTGCGACGCACAGAGAAAGTCGACTGTCTGGTCTTGCGGGGGGAGGGTTTGGGGGCGCAGGCACGCAAGGCAAGTGGGCACGACCCTCAGGTCCAATCCCTTGAAAGTGACTGGTCACGGGGGGTGAGGGACGACCAGGAAAGTGACGCGCTGTTGTCACTCCGCTGTGGTACAACCACCAAACTTTCTTGTTCTTTTTCCACAAAGGAATAATTCCAAAAAGTGCATCGAAGACATCGCCCATGCATTTTATTATTTCCTTCTGACATAATTACAGGAATGTAGTTTTGTCTGTTCATTATTTATTTGATGCGATGATCCGTTGCTTCCGGAGGGTGAACTAGTTTTCTTCCCACCCTCCACATTGTACAGAATTTAACTTAAACAAAATACAAATATTTATTTTACCATAAATATTTTATTATGTGATTCGAGATATCACCGATTTGTATGGACAATGTTGAACTATTACTTGACAAATCGTGTTTATAAAATGATATTAGATTGCTTCCTTTGACTATATGCCGTAAAGCTGACAAAATCAAATTTGAAAGACCAGTTTTGAATTTTTTTCGAAAATATGCGGTGCAACTGGAAAATATGCGGTCCCCCTCCCCATCTCTTACGGTGAGTCAACTCTTTCCCTAATTATTAAGAAGAACAAATTGTAGCATGTAGTCATCACTGGATTTCGTAAATGGTCGAATTAAAAAAACGAATAATTTGCAACGAAATCAATTTCACTACATACTAAACATTTAAAATATTCCCAACAATATTTCACCTTACTTTTTCTCCTCGCTCCATATAATAAGTTTCAATGGCTTTGTAAACAAAGGTGTTAACTCTTTTTCTAACATTACTCGATTCTATAACAAATTGCAATAAAACTAGAAATAAATTTACGTATCGATATATTACGAACGTTACGATATATTTTGTGTCTGATTTTGGAAATATATTGTGTCTCAGTTGACGTATTTGCAACGTCTTCTAAAACTACGTTCAAAGATAATTCACTGCGAACAATAAGCGAGGTACAGAATGAAAAGATAAATATCTTGAAGGTAAAAAGGGGCACAGGGAGTGAGAAAACATTTCCCTTCCACCGATGACCGCTAATCTCCCCAGGACATTTTCCTCATCCTTCCTGACTCACTCCAGGTGCAGATGTCCACACTCGAAGGTGATTCTCCGCGTCCCCATGAAATGGAATTGGTGATCAAGTGACGCCTCGAGCCAATGTCGTGCATTAAGGTTAACATTTTTCGCCTATTAGGGGAAGTTTAACCATCAAAATTTCATCAATATTTTTAAAAAAATACATTTTTCACTCTAGATACTATTCTGTCATAAATAATTTTCTAGTTTTCAGCAATGATTAACATTTTTAGACAACAAATATCTCTAGTTATTATACAAAATTAGACCACACTGGCAACGTATGGGAGGTCGACATGGGCCACAGCTCTTCCTACAAAACTCAAACGTATACTCACTGCAGAAAACAGGGTGCTAAGACTCTCAGTTGATCCACCGCCACTAACAACCAACGTAACGATTCGGCAACCAACCAACATAGAACAAATCCATCATTTCATCTATAAACTCACCAAAAACGATATTACACATGGTTTTAATCACGCCTCCAGAAACGTATTTTATCATTATGGACATCACCTCCATCGTCCATCACCTAAAGGACATTTTCGTTAACCATCAGATCTTTTTAAACTATCTCATACACTGTGATTTTCTCTTTATACTTTCTTCTCATTCTTATCATCGTTTCTTCCTTGTCATAAAATAATCATAAACTCACTAGCACTTGGAGAACCACCGATCTAACCACCCCTACCTGATTTACATGACTCGGAGTACGTCGGCGACAAGCGCCGGACCTCTCGAGTCCCAACCAAGAGAGAAGAATTTGTTATACTTATTTAACATTGGAAAAATGCAAGAAGAGCACCGCTAAGAGCAGGCTTGCCAGAAAACAGATAAATCATGGACTCGATTCCTTTTGTGCAACGCGCGCCCTTACCTGCTACGCTTTCCGAGAAATTTGCCACCCCTCCTACCCGTTGCCTTTGCCCCACAAATACGACTTCCAATGAGGCTTATTACAAAAACGTTGCCGTGAAAAATCATCATAGTGAATTTGTAAAATTTCCATTGGAATAAAAATCAACCAAATAAAAAAAATGTATGGAAATACGAAATATGTAAAAAAAAAGCAACCAACAATACAAAATAGTGCCGGATAATCATCTAGTAAACCATAATTTGCATACACGAAAACGAAATAATTGTTGTAAAACAAATGTAAAATCAACTCATCACGTGTATTGAAAAATACAATTTAAATTTAAGCACCATATTAATGAAAACGAGTGATTACTCCAATAACAAGCAAAATCGATCCCCACTGTGACTACATTCTACGGTCGTAACGAAGCAAGCAGTTCGTTATTATTCTAACTCGTCATTCACAAAATACACGAGACATCACATTCTACAAACATTTACGAAAAAAATTGGTCACCTGGGGTCATTACGTTTGTGGAGTGGAGTTGGATTCACGGCACTGATGTTTAAATAATGATAAAAAGAAAGTATTTTATGTTTGAAGTATTTATCAGAAATAATTTACGTTTAGTTAGAAGCCAGTTCAATCTTTGTAATCTGGGGCAATGATGGTAGCTCTCAAAGAGCCGAAACCGCAAGTTGGTGTATAATTTTATTTGGATCCAATACGAGTACTCAAGGTCATTCCTTCGTAATGATAAGTAGACCAACATTTTTGAACCCTAATTTAAAAAATAATATAATTTAAGCCAAAAATATAGATTTTATTTTTATTTTGAGCGACAGTTGGTTGAAGCATCCTCACAAGAACAATTCACACACAAGTCATCAATGGGATATTCCCAGAAAAGTGGAAAAAGCAAAGATACGGCTACAGCCAATAGCAAACTTGTAACATACAATTCTTCTTCGATTCTATTCAAACTTGTATCGCCAAGTATTTTCGTCTTGCTCGTGAAATGAAAGCAACGTAGAACCATAGGTCTTTTGTGGAGAGAAAGAAAACTTTTCTTGGAAAGTGAAATTCTCCCCGCACGCAAGGGATGGGGGGCAAAACGCCGACCGCCGCCACCGGTATTTGTCCACAAGGAAAGAAACTGAACGGGACCTGGACGGCCGAGGTTATAAAGCCAAGGCCAAGGAAGGAAAGGCCTTACTGACTCCCAGAGAATACCACTCGCTGCGATCCGTCCAAAAATAGAACCAAAGAATGAGGATTACAATTGTGAATTAGAGTGGACAAGGGAATTGAAGAGTGAAAATGTGTCACAAATATTTGTCTTTCAATATTAACCTACATAGGCAGACATAATCCCACACGCACCTGCAAGGTTTGCTAAATAAAATTTCGTTGGTTAGTTTTCAGATCACAGGATGGCTGTAATAACATGTCGCAATAATTTTATCGATTCACTGATTCATCGTATTATTACACGAATTTTATAAAGTAATTAAGTTACTTTTAAATAGCGATTTAAAAATATTAAAATTTGACGAACTGAATCGTTACCATGGATGGCCGGGGTTCAATCCCTGGTTGGATGTGAGATTTTTCGTCAAACCTCAATATACAGACTGACTTTTCTGTGGAGAAAAGGCTTTGCTTTGAAAATAAAGCAGATTATAAATATAGTTTCATATAAATAAAATTTAATATAAATAACAAACATTGTTGAAAAAGAATAACAGAAAGGAAGATGTATTATTTGTTTAGGAACTTCCTGATATCAGAAATGTGGTTTTCAGAATGTAGTCCGTCCACTTGTGCATAGTGCCTGTCGATTCTATTTGTTTCCTACTCTACGTGAATGAAAAAAAAAATCCTATATTTCTTTACTCACACAATAAAATCAAGAAAGATGAGGAACAAGTACCTGAACCGTAGAAGTCTTTTCTTCAGAGCAATTGCTTTGAAGTGCTAATGATAAAAAAACTTCACGTATGATACCGTTCACAATCCCATACGGGTTCTGATGGAACAATCTGTTCCACTTTATTAAGGTCTGTATCGTTGGAACATAAGACAAATTAATCAACGTAAGTTAAAACGAACAAAAAATTCCTATTAACCGCATTTCAATTATCACCCTCGAAAGTTCACCTCATTTCCTGCCGCTCTGATCACTGCCCCCGACGGACGCCGTGGGTTGTTCACATTTCATCTGTCAATTCTGAAACAACTGTTTTTGAAAGATAGGCGTAAGCTACCTCATGGAAGGTATAGGGATAAATCGCGATGAATTAGTATTAAAATTAAGAGGACTCACACCTAAGCCAAAACGTATGACATTTCTGCAGAATTTTCCCGATTTTCCTTCGAGAAGAGGTGGTTTTTTACATAGGTAGTGGCCGTAGCATTAGAAAATTAGTCATTAATACAAATATTAATATCTCGACTTCTGAACTGAACGCAACTCAACAATCTTGCAGAAAAACGTTCTTCAGAAATCGCTTTTAACACGTTCACAAACTACTGGACGAACTCAAAAGAAATGGGTTCCTTACAAAAGAGAGAGAAGTTCTGATCATCTTCACGCCAAAATGGATATTAAATTAAATTTCAATTCAACTTTCAGATAATTTGTCTGGCTTCATTAAAGAGTTCACAAGACACCCTAAAATATATTGCTTCGCAAGAAAACCCTCATTAAGATACGATTTCCTGGCACAAGACTCATTTAATGACGCCAGAAAAAAGGAATAAACAGTATGTATACTGTTATAAATAATAAAGCAGAAATACACTTCTTTACCACTGCTTTATGTTTGGTGGCTACGGTTTAGTAAACGAACACATGTATAATAGTAATTTCAGAGGAAAACTACACTGGAAACAAATTATTAACCTACCGTCAATTAACACATAAGCACACACTTTTTCGTTGAATTATACATTTTTCCTTACGATAGAACTACCTACAATTTACCAGATTGTAATTCTTGGTTAATATTAATTAACTCCAAAATGTAAAATAAAAACAAGAATAAAAGAACACAAGAATTTCCTCAGAATTTTTTTTCAGAATCCTGATAATTGCGAATCAGCAGATAGGGATGATCGACACTGGTAAAAAGTGTTCATCGTTTCCTTCACTTCAATCAAGATGTCGGCGATCTTCATTTTACACTAAATTTACTTATCAAAAGGTCATAGTTATTACCATAAACCTACAATTAAGATATTATACGCGCGTTGACTGAAGTCAAGTTGCCAACTATTCACGAATCTTGGGAATATTCACCAAAGTAGTTCTTATTAATTAATAATTTATTTTACTAATTTTTTATACTGGACGAGAACAATTATTTTGTGATTTTAACTTATGTTTCTTGATGTATATAACGTTATTTCTCTGCCAAACCAACGTTTTTATACAAATTTGTGTATATTACCAGATCCCAATTCCATCGACATTATTATTTCACTTACTTCGTATAAAAATGTATGGAATACCGCGCAATTTAGTTCTCGACAGTTTTTCTGTATCTCTCAAATAAAAGAACCAATTCCGCAGCAACTTATTTATAAAAATGTTGCTTTCTTCTTCATAAAATACACTTACTGAAATGTCAGGGTTGAAACAAAGGTTGAAAAATAATTTCTTTTGTATAAACTATTTTTGTTTAATTCATTACGTGCACTATACATGTGTGTAATGATAGTGATTCGTTGCATAATTAACGGTGTACAATAAATAGGTCTGCGTTAATAGTATATTAAGGAAAATTTATCTGGCAAATAATATTAATATAAAAATAGTGTTATTTCATTTTATGACAAGCCTGGATGAAACAAAAAGAAATGAATAAAAATGTCAATCATTATTTATACTTTGCATTCAATTACTTGTAATCTAATCTGGAAATAGTAACAAATTGTACGAGAATGTTTCTCATAACACATTAAGACAAGGTCAGAGAACAGGGAACAACATTCATTTCTTATCTCATCGCAAAATAGCTAGACTAAGTCCGTTTTCCTATCACTCAATTTACCGGGTTGTACTAGCATCGAGAATGTGAAATAATGCAACTGACACAGGATACTAGATTTGCTCTACCAATAAAGTCTTAGCTTTTAAGAGTCGTATTCATAGATGTTCTTGTAGGAATAAAATAAGTAACAATTAAAAAAAGTCGTTTAAACTATGATTTAAAACCGTGGGTTAAACCAAGGTGGTTTGAACAAGCCAATTCTGTAAAATACATGCTCAACTGTTTCAAACAAAACATTGTAATGGCTGTATAAATAGACTTCGTCTACGTAGATAGCTAAGAAGCCATCTACGACCTTAGACAACGTAACCTATGTTGAACCCATTTGCATACTTTGCATAACTCCCATTTGCATAACTCCTGCTATCTGTTACGTCATGTATACAGATACATTATACAGATAACTGAAACGCAGTTTTATGTCATTGTTTAACTCTTCATTGTATTTATACAAAAAACAGTAGGTATATATTTTTCAAGATTCTTTAAAATTTTCTTTACTATTACACATTGCGGCGACATGGAGACCCGTGGCGTAGTGCCAAACGCGCTCGCCTTCTACCTCTGGGGACGCCGGTTCAAACCCGGTCCGATCCAAATAGAATCCGAGGTGGTGGGCGGAGCGGTGTTCGCGGCAGGTTTTCTCGGGGTTCTCCCGTTTCCCCTGCCTATCATTCACCCCCATTTCATTCATTATCACCGCTTTAGGGGAGGTGCGGCACCCTAGTATTCCCCAGCTACATAAAACGAAGCATCATATCCATTCCCATTCGCCGACCCCACATGAATTGGGAATAATAAGGCTAGGTAGTTATATTACACATTGCGGCGACGACGTGCCTTCACAAATAATCTCCTAAAAACTAAACTTGAGGTAGTCCTCCACATTTTGCAGTTTATAATTATAGAATTACATGAATCAGTTCATTGTCCTCCAAGTGGTCACATGCAGCTTGTAATTGCTTACTTGAAAACTATTTTTATTTACATTTATAAGTGTTCATCCACGTGACAGGAATCATTCCATACATTCGTACGCAAATGTCCCAGAACAGTCTATGTCCTTTCGTACGTAACCTGATGGAGCAAATAACACAAATGAAGTATGATACTCGAGTGCATTCAAAGAGGTGTTGGCGACTGCCTATTATTTCATCTTTCACATTTTCCTTTCGGAGATAATAGAATTTAACAATTATTATTAGATCAAGAAAAGACGCTACTTGTAAGTAATTCATATTCCTAGGTAAATGTACGCGAGTTATGTGATGCCCCTTGTGCATTGTCATACGCTGTTCATAAGTGTTCTGATGTCCTGTTTACACTCTTTAATGTTAGATGTGAAACCGAGTGAAATTTGCCTACAACTAGAAGATAAAGGGAGAAGTATCTGTCTTTTAATTCAGGTTAATAAAATAGTCTTGCTACTTACATGTACACATTCATATATTCATCAGAATATTAGTTAGATTCAATACTTACAGACTTCAAATACAGAAAACAGAACTCATTTATTTTAGGAAAGGTGGGACTACCTGTTTGTGCCCCATCTGAGGGGGTATTCCTCCACACAGGTAAACGGATGTGGAAATTCTTCCCTGCGGGATTTGTTCACAGATTCGTCTGGTGATATTAATGAGTGACGGGACAAAATTCAATACGGTTGTCCCGGGAAGTAAAAATAATAGTGCAAACTTCATCTACATAAACTCATAGGACAACTACCATCTCAAAACACGTTCCAAATGCATCTACGAATCCAAGAATTTTTCACTGGAGGAAATTTACTGGTCATCAAACAATTATAAAATCTAAATGGTGGGGAAGGCATGAAATTAAGTTGGTAACATATTAAAGTAAAAATTTCATCGAAACTCCTGGCAACATAATTAAACTTAATTAATGAAGAAAGAGTGGCTGCGTGATTGGTGTATGGCAAAACATCCCAAAATGTGGCAATGCCGGGTACCGCTCGAATAATTCATGGTACCACAATAAAACAAGCATGGGAATATCAATGTCTCCCTAGCAAAAATACACTTAAAGCAGACGACGGAATGTTGCTGTGGGAAAGAGGAGGAGGATGTGGACCATATAACACACGATTGTGAGTAGAACGGGGAAGAACGTGCGTGCTGGATAAATCGGATGCAAATGGAAGGGAAAAGAATAGCAGGAGATTGGGCAGAATACATCTCAGATGAAAGAGTTAAGAATATAATGGAAGAGTAATGAAGTGATCACGATGATTTGAGATAGTTAAGTATAGCGAGAACAATAACCACATGCAATAAGTGGATGCAGAAACAGATGAATGATAAGAGGAATATTCCGTGGTAATAGCCAAAAGATACAGGAACAGGGTATTGTGTAGTGAATTAAATAAATTAAAATAAATAAATAAAAGCAGCAAGTGATAAACAAAACATTATGTATCAAGTACGTGTTAGGGTGGTCTATGGCTTCCCACTCTTACATGAATCTTACAATGGACGGAGCGATAAAAATTGAGTTAATTTCTGAGCTCTTCACCGCCGTCAGAGGAAACGATGCGACCCACAAATGCCGATTCCGGGAGAAGACGTAACGGTCGTCTTCCTTTCGGTTTCGACTCAAAGAAAACGGGATTCGATCCTGGATGTGATAAACACTCACATATGTACCGTGTCATTTGATTCAACAAGAGTGAAGTGTCCCGATTTTCAAACGTTAGCAGATTAATTTTCACTTATGCTGAATCAAATGACTTGGAAGTTTCTTCTTGAATATAACAAATTCGGCGAGTTTCATCATCTGAAATGAACTATTTGTATTTAAAGATTCTTTGTAATTATTAGTATTGCCTTGTCTCGTTGCTGAGATGTGCAGTCTACGTGCTGTCTCCGTGAGGGTTAAGTTACATCAGTTACATAGCTGCGTAGCTTCGCTGCAACCCCACGGTTGTTGTCTAATGGCACGACATCGATGTGACGATCAGGCCAAAGCATGGTCTTATGCAGCAGCAGCTGATGATGATGATGATGATGAGATTGAATGATGTCGTGGCATGGCAGTCAAGGGAAACGGAAGTACCCCGTGAAAACTTAAAGCGAACCCGATTCGTCCATTACCGCGAACTCGACTCGATCAGACAAGATTTGAATCAGCGTCACCAAAGGTAGAAAGGGAGTACGCTAGGTACTATGCTACGGGTTACCCTAAAATATGTAATCATAATGTCTCATACTCATTTTTATTCTTTCATGTTTTTTTACTGTGGGTATAATTTGCGAACTATGTTTAGTTACATTTCACGCTCATTCCACGTTTTCAGATCGAGAAAGGTGTTCTTTGACGTTCTCTTACTCCCTCCTTCTGCCATTTTTTACCTCGCATTCAGACGTGAGCTCTTGTTCCGACGTAATTTTTAACAATTTCATTCGTCTGATGATACAGAGCTGAGCATCGAAATGTAGGGAAATTTTTATGTTACTTTAACGTGTACGGGTTTGAATAACGTGATGTGCTAATACATGTGAAGTGAAGATCTGCTATATTTGGTCGTTTTTGTCAATTATACTTGGTAGGATAGGTTCGAGTTGGTTCCTTAACGGTATAGACTACTCTCATTTGATTTGTCCTCCCGCAAAAGATTTTGATAGAAATTGTTTCTCCTCTTCATCGATCGGCTACTGTCACGCTGGTTTCCTTGATATTTTCTTCTCCAGGAGAACCTCTAAATTTTTGAATATTATACAGGAACCGTAATGTGCAAATATACTAACGAGTCATTAAATTAGACACATCAATTGGGAAAGTTAGAAGGGGTTTCAGATTTCGCACTCTGGTGGTGAAAAACGAACTTAAGAAGTGAGGTTCTTGGACTTACGTTTAATCTTATACTTGAGAAATGTAATAAAAAAGATTGGAGATGGGTGATAAAATCTTAAACAATCAAGTACTCCATATAAGAACCGATAGAAAGAAAGAACATCACAACAAGGTTTTAAAACTTGTGACAATTGCAAGAAGAGTTTTTACATCAATGTTTAACATATGTTGAACTGAAAGTTATTGTGCATTTTGTGTAATGATATTGAAAAAATAATAATCAAGAAAATACATTAAACAAGTAAAGTTAATCCCAGTTATTGACTATGTTAGGTACTGAGTTAGAGCTGTTGTACAAATAAATAAATACATCCTATATTTCAAATTAACCGAGTAAGGTACCTTCGTTCAAAAATTTACGGTATATCTAAAAATAAAAATAAAAAAAGGAAAACAAGTCTCAGGGCAATACATATTAAGTTTCCTTCATGCTGTGGGAGATGCAGGGATAATAGCGTTATCTTGAGAACACCGCAATGGTGACGTCATCACCGATCTCGTTTCGCTTCAATAGAGAAAAAAGAAAGGTTTTTCATCGGGAGGAGGCGATATATGAAACTTTTCTAAGAGAGGCGTCAAAAGAAAAGACACGAAGACTGAGACACACGCTAGTAAGCAAACAGAGGCCAGTTGGGTAATAAATTGATCAGTTATTACAAAGCTTCATATTAAAATTATAATATTTCGGAGATTTATAAAAATGTGTGAAAAATTGTCATAAAGAAATAATAAAGGTGCCTAAATTGTAGTAGACCCATTCTCTCTCTAGGCATGATGAATGAATCACGATTGCAGCAGTTTAAGATGAATATAAATATGATAACAAAGGCAATTTTCATAATATAAATATTAGTTGAGTCGTAGCACCATGAAGCAATAACACATTTTTAGAAACTCCAAGAAAAACAGAAAAGTAAGACGTGACACAAAATATTAGTTGGAATTATTTGATCCAAGTAGAATTTGCAGGGATGGACAAAGCGGGTTCGAGATAGGTTTCCTCGGGGAACTCCCGCGAGTTTTACTCGTTACACAACAAAAATAAATTATACAGTGATTACCCGGGTTTCGTTGACTTAAATTATCGACCAATGCCTCGAGATTTTGTCAATATGTCCACGTGACCTTCCTCCAAATATTGCGAAAGCAATATTGGCAAAATTTTCATGTTTTACCCCATTTTAAGCAAACCTTTAAAAAAAAGACGGGAGAAACAGACTATCTTGCACAGCTTTCATACGCGACAGGAGTCCGCTGTTTCGGAAACTGGTCCTAGTGTCAAAAGACATAAGTGAAGAGATCTCAGTTAAAGCCTTGATATACAAGGTTCTTGAAGCAGGGGTTATTAATGTTTATTTATTTCTTCTATAGTCTTTTACATTAATTTATCGTTTTAAGTATTTAACACATTCTCTATAAGATGTGTTTATATACGAATTTTAAAGAGCCTAGAACGAATTAATTGATTTACATTGTTTCACAAGGAAACAATTGCCTCGGTTTTCGTCAATTGAGGATTTCAGAGATAGTTTTCGGACGTATTCTCGACCTAAACTGATGAAGATAGGTTCTTGTATAAATCTATAGGACTTTCAAGACATTTGAGACTATTGAGAAAGTGCAACAGACTATTTAACTATTGAGAAAGTGCAACAGAGAGAAATAATTTTTCTATTTCACGTTTCCAAGGAAAATACCACTTACGCGAAAATAATAAGCACTAATTATAAAACCATTGGTAGGAAGCAGATATTACTTGTAAGTAGAAATATGAATATAATGAACCCCTCCGTTCAATGGCATTCCGTATCAAATCAGACTCCAGAATTTTTAAACATTCATGTCAAATTTAATAAAATGTTTAGTAATTCTCTATAAGATACAATATATCCCTATGTTCTGAGCAGTATCTTCTAAAAATACTGGATATCTCGAGAGGAAGCTCAAAGTCTTCTCCGCGTAATGTAATGTAAACATTTCTAACATTGTTTCCTTGTGCTTCCAATTGCTTACGGTATTGTCTCCCTATCGTGTACATATTGAGAGAACGCATTATAATTATTATTTGACGATGAAAACAGATAAGGAAAAATGTCTTCTCCGTGTGAAAGTAAAATTGGTCGTAGTCCAACCAAAATACTCTGAAGAAGCATAACGGAATCAAAGAAGAACGTAATAAAAAGCTTTACAAGAGAGGTCTACTGTATCAAAACTAATATCATATTCTCTCTCAGAGGACTTATTCTAATAATGACTTATTCTGAATACTCCACTATAGACAAATAAAAAAAAAACTTTCACATGCAACTGTTATTTGTTAAAGAAAATAGAAAGTACAACTCATAAATATCCTCACGAGGCACTCAGAAAATAATTTCACAAAAAACTGAAACAAAAACGTAAAATCGGAAGTTATGATTCATGGTTCGAGGTCCACTAATGGCACTTTCCTAAATTCCCTTTTGTCAACATGACTGTCCATTTCCCAGGATCCTATCAACACTAATAAAAGCGAATTCTATGGAAAAAGTCATTGAAATAATTCGAAATTTTAAAGAACTATAGCAAGGAAAATGCTAAGTATGGTTAATATTTATGAATTACATGAGTAGAAAAACAATTAAAATTAGCTACTAATCCGTAGATGTGGAACTTCACTCGCATGATTGTTGACTATCGATCTGACTGATGTGTCCGCCAGAGTTCGATTGCGTTGCGCGAGGCGGAAGGATGATCCACTGAACGCATCATCTACGTGACCGAATCGTCGACTCAAAATTATATAAAGCCTACAGTTTTTAAGTCCATAATCGAAGAGTGAAATGAAAACCAAAGGATTCAGAGTTCTTAACTTTGCACTTTGTTTATTCAGATTTCTGTGTAAATTATATCTTCTTTCTGCCTTTTAAAACAATTCGTAATTACGTTCATATTAGCATACAATACTGAAAATTGTGTGTGTTTTTGTAGGTTGTCTTCATGGTATTTAATTTTGAAATTAACAAAAGTGAAAATCTAAAATTACGAAAATAGAGAAACATGGAAAGTAACATGTATTTATAATATTATATAAAAACCCGGACAAAATGAGCTCGTATTTCCAATAAGATCTAGCTATTTTCTCTCTCTCTCTCTCTCTCTCTCATGATATTGTTATCTCAATTTAACTAATGACCTAGACGCTGGCGAGCCCTAAAGCCCCATACAAAAATCAACTTAGCCATTATTTCTAACTAAAGAGTTCCACATCTTTCACCGAGTTTACAATTTCCAGTGCATTTTTGAGTTCGAAACATTTCTGTGACCTTTTTCGAAATAGGAGTACATACAAAATTAGTTGAAATGTGGAGATTCGTCAATAAAATCAGACGCTGAAATGCGTAGTTTTCGAAGGAGTCTATCCCACGCTGACAACACATCGTTTGGTTCTTCAATCATCTCCTCGCGTTATTAGAGAAGCGTCCTTGAGATAATTGATGCCTCATTAGGAACGTCATCGCCATAATGGGTTAAAAATGAAAAACCGAACTGAAAATAATATCCCCGCCAAGACCAAGGAGAAAAAGTTTACTCATACTTGAGAGGGATTCATGATCTGACATCATTTTAGAAGACTACTGTATTATCCAGCACTGGATTTAGAATAAGCTATCTATTGATCAGACGTTGAGTTGGCATTTAAATTCAACATCTTTGTCTTCTCGCAAATATTAATATATATTTCATTTATAATCCATGATCAAATACAACTTAATAACAGCATGATTTGTATTCTTTTCTTTTTTTATGAAACTCTCATAAAATAATTCTATTCGGATAAAAAAGCATTGTATAATGGTCTCGATTCCCAATAGAAGCATTTTAGTATTTTTTTGAAAATATTTTTGAACATTTGAAGAGAGTCTATAAGAAATTTTGTTTTAAATATGAAGCTCAAGAAGAAAGCCCTCAGAATATAATTAGAATACGAAAACAATTATTATTTAATACCAAACTTATATTAAGACCAAACGTTTATTGAAACATTTTCATATGAACTGAAAACACCTTCAAATAAATAAGTGAAAGCCACAGAAAATGTGCAGAATGTTCGGACCATTTTCGGTTCGCATCAGAAGCATCTACAGGAATATTTACAATAGAATCCTGACATAAAATAAAGTAAAAATACTTTTAAATAATGCATGAAATGTCCATACTTTGATCCCTTTGCACGATAATTTTTTACTTTATCAATCTATTCTGACGACTACTTCTGCGAATATCGAGTTAATGACTTCACAAAAGTCACTATAACTTCACAAGCAGTGTTTAGTGAGCAATCGTTAGCAGCAAAAATACCGACGCGAAAAATAAGCACGAGAAGTTGGTTCTAATAAAAGTAATTCTACATATTACGGCACCTTAATCATTTATTGATTACTAATTAAATATATTGGCGTAACGTATACTCTTGAGTTTACCAACGGAAAAATTATCAGAGGATGGCATTGATAATGTAAGCCTCTCGAATTTAAACTGTTCTTTTTAGTTGATGAAAGCTTGATCTTCAAAATTTTGTGTGCTGATAAATATTGGTCCTCGAGTTTTAGTATTATGCGAGGACAAATTGCTGCCGCGATCACTTGAAGAATCACATTTGAGAAAGCGATCAGTCCATTTCGTCACTTTCTTCTCGATGAATGCTTGGTTTCCTTAGTTTCTTTCGTCAGTGTTTAGTTCGCAACATGATACAGCGGTGACGCACGTGGTAGTGTTGTCGCTCATCCCGGGTTCGATTCCCGATGGGGCTAGAAAATTTGTAGCAGTCCATGTAGTTCATCTGACTACTGAAAAGCGAACCCTCCTTCATGTATCCATCTCCTGCTAGTATCAATAACTCTATTACTAACCACTTCCAGTAACCCCTCCACGTGGGTCAAATTGTTGGTAAACCCAACCCACCTACTAACAATGACCTACCACCCAACTCCTGACTCCTATCGCTCCATGTCGATGAACTTCAATAGCACGCTACATTTCCCATTTACAAAAACAAAATGACACACATCTGGGGATTTCCCATCCTATGGCCATTGTCGCATATCACATTCCTCAGCGACTATGCGGAAAACGCAAATGAACCCTGTGCATTTTTTTCTACGTGAAGGGCAAATTCCCTTCCCTGACCTCTTCTGGACATAAACAAGTTGCATAGATAGAATCCACCCATAATCATACTGTTCAATTATTTAGCGGTTATAATCTCTCCAAAGATTCCACTGTTGACACTGAGTTTCTCTGAACTGGAACTGGTCGGGATAATCGACAATCCAGATAATCTGCGTGAGAAAAAAATCATGAAAAACGTATTAACGCACGGAATTATTATTAACAACGCATTAAAACCTGGATGAGTGTGCATTTAATAAATAATATCTTTATAAATATCAAATCCGGCACTGCCCTTGAGTCTTTGATCGGAATTGATGGCATGGCACCCAGTTTGTTTCTGGAGACTAAATTAGTTTATTATAGTCATACGCGGTTAGCTACTGCTTTTCTGACAATAAAATTTAAACAGATAGACCTCAGCCCACAGCTGTGAGTCATCACACAAAGATATGCAATGCAGATGTCGCTCTTCCGGACATTACAACTAGACCCTATAGGATACTCGTCATTTATGTTGATTTATCAATTGTAATAGGTAATGTAAAGAAGAGTACATTCAATTTAACAACTAAATCAAATTCCTCGCAATGTTATTATTCAT
>NNCF01130644.1:651433-684925 GCA_002313205.1 Laupala kohalensis
ATGGCAAAGAGAAAAATAAAAATACTAAAAAGGTAACAAATCATAAAAGATACGAACTTAGGTTATTAAAAAGTTTATAATTAGCTAACTTTCAGTTCGCTTATTAATTAATTCATTTATTCAAGACATGTATAATAATAATAATGACAACAGAAAAATAATCATTACATAATTCATATTGTCCCAATTTTCAAGACAGAATCCACGCAACAAGAATTGGTTCAATCTGTCACCTTCATTATTAGAAATATGGGTAGGCAATAGTCATTTTCATGAGAACATACTTAGAATTAAAAAGTCAGACAAGAACGCGTGTGTAGGGAAAAGCGGAAGAGACAGCTGACCACGTTCTTTGGAAATGGGTGCTGTGCCATGAGGAAAGCCGTAACTACACAAACTATTGAATAAAACACAGTCAAAAAGAATGGAGGCGCACCCGAGCATATTGTGCGACCAGAATTAGAATAAGTTCTCCCTTCATGTAAAAGTGGAGAGAGAAAATCCAACATGGCTGCCCGAGCACAATACCAACTTCTACGTTATTTGGTAAAATATTACAGGCGAAATGAAATACTTAATAATTACGTCATTATAATAAAATGTAAATAACGTGTGAGTAATTATGAACTGAATGAACCACTTCTCATTCTGACCGGCAAAACGAAATAAATTGACCCTTTCACAATTCACTGTGATGACGATCACTAATTAGAAAATTTGCAACTATTTGCTAAAATATAACAACCAAGAACTCTAAGATGTCACCGAGGGATATGGCGAGCAAGTCACAAAAGAAAGTAAAATTTTCCTCGAAATTGCTAGAAACATTAAGTTGTGTAGTGAATTGCGTGGCTGCGTGATTGGTGCACGCCAAAATTTCCAATAGGTACGGTGGCAACGCTGTGCACCACAATAAATCCAGCAAGTAATAAAAAAAGCTTTTGTTTGTTAGCTTCCCTCGTGTAGTGGCGTCATTGCACTCGTCCGAATGGAGAATACCTGAAGGGTGCAGGTCGTCTATCGCGGACGGTGTCAAGGGCGGTGGCAGATCGTCATTCCAAAGCAAAGCGTCGTTGCGCTCCGGACGCTGTTCCAGAAGACAATCCAATGACAACCAGGAGAAGGGCGTGTGTCCGGCAGCCGCCATCATCGCTCCAAGACGTCCGAGCTCCTTATGAGTGTCTCGACTCACAGCGGTAGCGGCTACGTCGCCACCAGCGCTTCTTATCTTGCGGTTGACGACGAAGAGGTCTGAGGCGAACGAGATACCAACACACGATGTTTTCCATACTATTATTTATTCAAACCGTACGGATATTACTTTATTTCACACAGAGGCGGCGGTGAGGATACGGGGTCCGCAAGATTTTTTCATAAGCCCCCCCCCACTTCTCTTTTTTAAAAATTGGTCTCGTGACTTATATAATTATACCCAATCAAGTACACATTAAACGAACAACTAAATCACTGTCGTATAATTATTTGCTTTATTTCTTATTGTTACTATTTACAATTTCACTCAAAAGTCTTTGTTTCATCCGTCTCATTGCAATTTCCTACGTTGCCTGATTTCCTTCTTTGCCAGGAAAAGAAACACAAAAGAAAATTCTCATAATCCCTACGTCGATATTTCCGACGCTTTTGTTGGGATGCGCAGAGCCGGAGTAGCGAACAACCCCATCTAGGCGTATCCACAAAACCTGACTTCATGTCTGACTTATAAAAATATTAGGAACAACAAATTGCATAAATATAAACCTTATTTAAATGAAATAATATGCTCAATACAAAGCTGGTCATAAAAATTAGTTTCTAGTCAGTTTATTTTGAAGAAACACATTTACGACAATAATGAATTGTTTTATCAAGTCGAGAAACTTATGACATTTGTTAATTTTTATCATTTATTTTAATTTTCTTTCCACGGTGGTGTTCTCAGATCCCTTCGGGTCCGTTTTCGCCGCCACTGCTTTCACATATTTTGCCATGTCTTCAACGTTATCATCAAGGCAAATCTCCTTTCTTCTTGGCCTCTGCAAACATCGCATTCTACAATTCTCTTCATCCACTATCAAACTATGAGTGCAACTTATGTAGGGTACTCCAAGAATAAATTGTCCGTTTCCTTAGCTTCTATTAATTTCTCATTTTCCTGATAGTCATGCGTATTTAATTATTGCACGCCATCCATATTGGACTTTTCATTCTTCACCATACGACCAACAATTCTGCAGTTGGCTTCTCCACAAATACAATTTTCTTTCTTCTTCAAATACTAATAATAACAAAAATTGCTACGTCCTGTCACGAGTTCTATCATTTTTTAAATTCGGATTAAAACATATTCTGTTCCGGTCTCTGTATTGAATGTTTCCATATACAACATCATTACAACGGACTAAAAGGAGCTGAAGGAACTTTAAAATTTTTGAAAAATAAGAAATGATAAGTAGTAAGCGACTGTTATTAAGAAAACATTTTTTTCTGGATTTTTCTGCGATAATTTTTAAAACACTTTGCGCAGATATAAGGTTTGTGTTTAAAAAAAATCAATCTGAAACTCTCTTCTGTCTTAGGAACGTCAAAGTTTCGCACGAACTTATTTTTCGCATTAATATTATCTAATTCACTTACTTCCGAGCAACAGACAACGGAATAAATCGCTGAAAATAGGATTCTGTCACTATATGAACAAAACATTTTGTTTTGCCGATAACAGTTTTCAACGTCATAGACATCATCAGAGCTGCTAGAAACATACTTAGAAAACAACTATAATTATACGAATATCCATTTAATTATTTTGATTTGATAATTCTTTCATTTCTGTTCATTAATATTTATGCGCGTTTTCAATATCATTAATTATTATGAAGATGATTTTTTATACAGGCGCTTCAAAACGTGCGGATGACGGCAATGATCATTAGTTTAGTACTCCAACACTGACAGAAAGTGGAGAAGTACCTTTACATCAGATAACACGATCAATGAACGCTAGTATCCCTACAGTTAAGCTTATCGGTGGGACATTCTATCGGTCACTGGCCGCAAAAGATTTTAGCGGAGTATTAGGAAGCGTTTTTACATACTTCAAGGTTACTCCGAGTATCTACATTCGACGTGCTGCTAGGGCAATGCTCAACCAGGAAACGGAATCGGCGGAACGTGTAATTTGGGACTGTAGTTTGTACGGTGAAGAAAGGTCAGCTTCCATACAAAGTATAAAAAAATTAGAAGTTGACAATATATGAACTAGAAGAGAGTTAATGGAAACAAACGATAGAATTGGCTTATTTCTGGATTATACACATGTAATAGGATCTCTAGGAGATGTGGTTCCTTGGGGTAGTTATTGAAGTGTGAAATTTATCATTATTCAGATAAATATTTTATGATTACGTTATACGATTATTGATTAAGTTTTTGTTTTATGATGAACAGATATGATGTGAAAACGTATTTTAATAATGTAAAGATCCCCGAAGCGACTTGGATGAGGAACGGGGAGATCGTTCTGATTTGTGACAAAAGAAAAAGCGATGTCAACGTAAGCAGCGATAAAAGTGATTTTCTAAATTCAGAAGTCAAACTTTTTTTGTGTGTGATTATTAATTGCCCTGTTTTGAGAAAATTCCAATACCAAAATCTGTTATTTCAGCCATATATATTTTGTGAGTATATTTCCGATTTTCGTTTTACTGAAATTTATTTTTATGCCTGCTCAATCACATTTTCTTTATTCATAAGACTCCGAAGAATGTTTTTTGAACTTCTTACTTTCATCACAATGACCAGGTCACAACAGCTGTCAAGTGTCAGAGTATGAGTCACGTAGTCCTTGTCATCGCAATTGGAAGCGATGGATACTTTTGTGGGATATGGAAAGCTATAGCCATTATATTCGTATCAATGTACACCGCGAAAATATTATTAAAAACAACAAAAATTGTATTTATGACCATTGACCCGCATCGTAGTGCATCGAGCACTCTGCTTCTTCCTCTGGGGAATCTGGTTCTAACCCCGGTTGATCCAAGTAGAATTTGCAGTGGTAGACGAAGCGGATTCGCGGCGTATTTTCTCGCGACACTCTCTTCTCCACTAGCTTTTATTCCGCCACAACATTCATTCATCATTCGTCCACATGTCAATCACACATCATCCGCCTCGGGGAGGTGTGTCCGGAAAGGCATACGGAACCTTTGGTGTTCCCCTGCCAAAACTACAGAGGCAACACCTCATCCTCAATCCCCTTCAAAGGATGTGGAGAAACAATATTACTTGCAATGTCTTTGTTTTCGTTTTGATGCAATAACAAATCTCACCAAATGCAGCAGCAAGTCACTAAGCCAAATCGTCTCTCCATTTCCGTCACCAACTTACCTGCAACAAACAAAATGAAACAATTATAACAATTAATTTTTTCACGCATTCGCAGTCATAGAGTTCATATCATCATTAGCAACTCGAAAGAGACCTCGTAGGTTCGAAAACCACAATGTACTTCGTTTCGACTCTGCACCCGTCAAGTAAATCTAAAAATGTTTCTCTTTCAAATTCGAAGCATGAAACGTACGGAGAAACATTTATTCCACTACTAATATTAAGAATATAAACACAATGCATAACAATTGCGGGCACCGAAGTTATTCTCCTCTCGTCCCTACGTTCTCATACTGTACTTCAACCTCATTGCACCCATCTCTCTTAGTTCCAATACATATACAATATAAGATCCCGTACAATAACAAGAGTGTTCACAATAATATAGATTAATGTATTTAAAGACGAATTCCTAATGTGGCGACGTTTAGACTATGAGGTCTGCAACTAATCACATGATGCGGGCGAGTGGATCGCAAAGGGCAAATGTCGGGAGGACAGGAACAGCTGACATTCCCCTGGAGGTGAGGGAAACTCCTGCTCTCAATTCGATCCTGTTCAAGAGAGTGCGGGATCGAACCCCCGGATCTCCCGCATAAGCAAATACGCCATCATTCCATCACAGCTGAAGGTACATCGCAAACACGGTTTTTTTCTTTCGTCTATTGGATTATTGCCTACATGAACATAATTTTCGAGATCTGTTTCGATATCGGAGAATTTATTCGGAATGCTTGGGGGAATATAAACATTTAAGAAAATATATAAAGAATATAAGAAAATAAAATACATAAAAATTATACGCATTAGATCACAACATAGAACTGAATTTGAACGTTGTTAAATATATGAAAGCATGAGACTATGAAACAAATAAAGAAAATGAATTAATTTTAGTAATAATTAATCGCACATTTGACGATGGTTCACCCGGCACTCGACTCACTCTAGTTCTTCACCTCATTTCACTTCTCTTTTTCCTTTCTCTTTCCTCACGTTCTGACTCGCGATAGATTGTTAATTGTAGTATTTGTAAATGGGAAATGTAGCGGGCTATTGAAGCTTATCTACGTGGAGCGATAGGAGGTAGAAGTTGGATGGTAGGATATTGTTAGGTGGACCGGTTATCTGGATTTACCAACAACTTGGCCCACGTGGAGGGGTTAGTAGAAGTGGTTAGTAATATTAGAGTTATTGATACTTGTAGGAGGTGGATAGAGGAAGGAGGGATCGCTTTTCGGTAGTCACAGCTATATGAACTGGGACATTCACGTGAAAATCTACAAATTCTGGCCCCACCGGGAATTATACCGGAGAGAATGTCCACCAGGATGACATGGTGAGGAACCAGAACACTGCCATCTGAGCCACCATAGGGGCTTTTTTGACTCCTCACGTATTGCCTTATCACTAATCACGTATAATCATAACATGTAGAAATAATAGGTATAGCAATAGGCCCTATATATTATATCCTACGTAATATAGTCTCAATATCACATAGCAACATGAAATTTGCAAAATGTACGATATAATTATAACAAAACTTCATTACCTTCCAGCCTCAATTATTTGACTATCATTGCCAATGATTGCCTCGTTAAGGCCTAGACTTCCAAGTCGACGAGAGGACGCTGATGAGCTGGAGGCGCAACCGAACAGACGTCGCGTGAGATATGCTCCAGATCC
The DNA here is from genome assembly GCA_002313205.1 of Laupala kohalensis. Taxonomy (NCBI): domain Eukaryota; kingdom Metazoa; phylum Arthropoda; class Insecta; order Orthoptera; family Trigonidiidae; genus Laupala; species Laupala kohalensis. Next base: position 657,509 of record NNCF01130644.1, read on the forward strand.
TTCTACCCCTATTAACCGGCCTGGGATCAACAGATCCATCTCGTGGAGTAATTTTCTCTCTCTCTCTCTCTACGTATAATAGCTTGCAAGCCCCAGCGGTGGTAGTGTTGTCGCTTCTCACCAAGTATCCCGGGAACGATTCCCGATGGGGCCAGAAAATTTGTAGCTTTTCACATTAATGTCCCAGTTCATATAGCATACTACTGAAAAGCCATCCTTCCTTCCTCGATCCAGCTCCTCCTAGTATCAATAACTCTAAACATTACTAACAACACCTACCAACCCCTCCACGTGGGTCAAGTTGTTGGTAAACCCAGCTAACCGACCCACCTACTAACAATGATCTACCATCCAACTCCTAACTATGTAGATAAGCTTCAATAGCACGCTACATTTCCCATTAAAAAAAACAATACTAATAGCTTGCAGGTAGTGACGTAGTTAATTGTTTGATACGTCTTTCCTGGAATTAAAAACGGGGAGACGAGACGTTAGATGTGTAGTGTGTTCGTGTTGTGACGGGGAGGGAATTCCCTAGTTTGATCAATATGTGTACTACACGTATATATGTACAAACAGTAAGTTTTCAAAGTTTGAAATGGTTAATTCCTTCGTGTTCGTTTATGTATAATAATAATAATAATAATAATAAATATATTGTCAAAAAACCAGTTATTGCGCATGACCACGTGGAGGTCAATAAACTAATTTACTCTCCGGAAGAAAGCAAGGGACCGTCCCATCAATTCCGATCAAGGGCCCTATGGCAGAGGCGGATTCAAATATATAAGCAAAAATTCCTAGATAAGATAAAAGTTAGCTGCGAGGTATAATACTATTTACAATACAATAATATGTGTTGCAATGACGATTCTTGATGAACCATGATACGAAATTATAAGTTCTTTTTGAACGAAAATCGATTTCTCACGGGAACTTTGGATTCACCGGCCAAACAAGGTCTCGGTCCCGAGGAGGTATGTAATTCGATTGGTGTCCTCGCGAGATATGGGAAATGGCATCAGAGGTGTAATTGTCTTGACCTGCGTGTCAATCGCACGCAACAGCGCGCGCGTGCGCCGGGCGATGAATCACGAAGCGTGTCTCCCGTTGTGGTGGTTGCACTGTCAAGGGCATGGTCTCCCACCAGCCGTGATCACGCCAAGGGCACGAGGAAGCGGCGGCTGTCGAAAAGGGAAAAATCGACTCGTCTAGGAAATAGGCCCGATTTTTAGGGTAAACGATTTTTGGAGGAGTCTGTCCTTTTGGATTAGCATATTTTGTCCTGAAGAGGGTTGTGCTCATCCCTATATGAACGATATGATTTCATTCAAATTTTAAATCATAAAAACTCCTTCGCCAAGGGATCCAATCAGCACTTTCTTTTTCAACCTGCCGCATATCGCGTCTATTGGAATGAACTAGCGGGTTTCCGAAAACAAATTAAAAGTATAAAGAAAAAACGATAAGTGGTAAGTTCCTAAGACGTCTTCTAGGCGGCACTTACCGCTCTACCTACCATTTACAATTGAGTGAAGCCCGCACAGAATGTAGATAGTTCATGAACTGCATCACAAGCAATGCTACACACGGCTAGATAAACTTGAGCGTTTATTATAAATGTATTTGTTCATTTGTCAGAATTGTAGGCTGAATGTCAATAAACTTATTTATTCAGTAACTTATATTCGCCCGAAACGTAAATAACAATTTCGTCAAAGATGTTCTGGTGGTTAGTGAGGTATTGTTCTTGGTAGTTTATCTAAATATCAAGATCCCTGGATTCAGTCAAATTTGATGAAACTTATCTTCTGAGTACCATATTCAAAAGTGAATTAAACCCTATTCGAAAGGCATTAAAAATACACCATTCTAATATACATTCTTGTAACATACGAGCACGTGTGATTTCAGTTTCACGAAAAAAGAAAAGAAAAAAACCTTTCAATCCCCAGGGTAGTTCATAGCTAGTGCAGTCGCTTGCCGCGGAGACCCCGAGTTCAAAATTCTCCGCGTCGCTAGAAAGATTTGTCAGCTTTTCATTTCAATGTCTCAGTTCATATGTCTGAAAGCATGGAAAAGTGAACACACAGCAACTTACCATCGTAGTTCTAATACTTGGATACGGCAATTTAAAAGATATCTATACGCTGTTCCCCTCAAAATGTTTTATGGTTTGAGAGTAATTCTAGGAAGAATTGGGCCGCACTAGTGCTCGTTACCGTGGTCCTTAGTGGATCCAAACGAACATATCCAAAAGAAATTTAACTTCCAATTTACAAAATAGACGATGATAGTAAAACATGAGAAGCGGTGGGGGAGGGGAGGAGGGTGAGACAGGGGCGGATAAAGACTAATATTTTAGGGGAGTCATAATAAAAGAATATAGTCCAGGGTACAGTACGCTCCAAAAACATCCCAATCTCACAACGTAAACATGAGAGTATCATGTCATTCACATCGACATCCACTCTCATTGCCATAATGGCACCACGATTGCCGCCACTACAACTTTGTCGGACTGGATATGGCTCATTGTGCGTAGCGAAATCGTTTCTACAAATATACTGCAGCACTAATTACAGTTTAAAAATCGTTCAAATGCGTCAACCTTTTTCAAAATCATAAACGCATTTGCGCGACTAGAAATTCATTCTGCGTGGGTTTTTTAAGGGGTAATGACTCCCTTGTATCCGCGCCTGGGGTGAGAGGATGAAGCATTGACCTAAGGCAATGCAGCGGAGAAGAGAGATGGATGGTTGAGTCTCCGCAGCAGCCGCTCCCGAAATACCCGCTCCACGCCTGAGACGCGTCATCGCCTATATTAAGCAGCGTAAGCAGCATAACACCAAGTACGTTTCGTTTACCTCGGATGGCCACTTCAATCGAAATTGTTGGCTCAGATGGATCTCTCAGAAAATCAATGGGATGGGGTTCGAAACCCTCGCGTCCGTCACTCCTTTCAAAACCCTATGGGGCATTCATGTTCCCTGATTAAAATCGAGAAGTAATTGAACACTCTCTTCTCCACGAGAACACAAAGAGTAAATAAAGATACCAATCTCTTCTCTAATTCCATCACAAGTCGCAACCGCGTCACCGACTTGGTTCGCTTCGTATTTCACGACCGATTCAATGAACAAAACCAACACTGAATATAGAACCGCAACTCGCAGAATAGCCCCCCAACCATCACCCTACACTCTCTCAACAAGTCGTGCTTTTCCAGAAACTAAGCCTCATCAACGAAAAACAGTAGTAGAACCTCATTATAAAGAACGCGCATGGACTGAACATTGCATTTACGATGTTCGCTTTACAAAAAAATAATTCTTATTATCGGGAGTAATGCAGCAGGGTATATGCATCAATGAAAGTGCAATTGCTAGCTTTATACAGTTTATATATAAAATACAAAAAGTCTTCAACATGTTGGATCGAAAGAGTACGTGAATGGAGACAATGAATTTTAAGCACAATAAGGTTCTTAATTCGTTTTAATTTCTTAACTTCAACGTATCAAAAAAATAATATAGTTAACTTCTGCTCTCGTTCGTAAGCTGCTAATTACTTCAATTGATGAGTTACAGAGGTGCGAAATGTTGAAAATAAACTAACACAATTTTTTAAACTGTGCGTTACAACGACGCTCCACTGCAGCATGGTCACCCCTTTTTGTAGATAAATACTAGCTTCTTGCGACATGACCGACAAATAGTAGTGTTTAATAGGCGTTTCTTGTTGTGATAGGAATGCGTAATGTGCATCGGAGCTCGTTCCGTCGCGCAACGGACGCCCACTGGGGACACATTCCTTCCCCCACCACCGCCACTCACCGCAACGCGCTAAGGTCAAGTTCATTGGTCATCGGTTGCATAAAATTGCGACACAATGTGTCCGTCACCACTCATCAGAATAGAAACAAACGCTCTTCACTGGCGGCTTTTTGGACACCGGCCATCACCTCATAATCCGTCACGTACGTTTTCGTCTCCCGTCCTTGTTCACCTTGCCGCGTACGGGCGGGCGACGGACCAAACAAAACGAATATTTTTTACAATTTGAAGATGGTATCTTCCTACGTCCTCGGGAGCTTATTTTCGTAAAAAAACATTTTATGATTGGTGTGTTATGAAACGCGTTTCGCGGTCAATAAGAACGTGCATCCCGATGAAACCACGTTTCTTGAAACTCCGCACCTCATCGTAACATAATTTAGTTTTAAAATGAAAAGAAAGTTGAAATTTTCTCTAAAAAAAAAAATTTTCTCGCCAACCACTGATGGTAGGCGTACTACAGGTTGCTGTTGGCTGATTTAGTCAAAGCAAAATGTCCCTGTACTGTCCAGGATTTCTTTCAAGGATACTTGACTAATGATTCTTCTACCTTTATTTGAGCAGAATTATAGTTTCTGAACTTCATTTTTCTCTACATTTTCACTCGTCATTTTTCACTACAATCCAATAAAATCATAGCGTTGCATTTCGGCGTGTATATCACCTTACTTTTCAAAACTATCTCACATTCTCCGACCCCGCATCACGAGTTCGCTCTCGGGTTTTCTAAACGCTGAAAGTGTTCTACTTTCGTTCTGTACTTGCCTTTGTCCTTTCGTGGCCCGTAACTTAATAAGAAAATGATTGTAAATAGCAATCGTTAAACAGATGATTCACCAAATATTAACTCGTTCCATAATTTCATTTTAATAATACAATTTTTAATTGTAGTCCTAATTAATATTTTAATTTATGAAACGAAATACATCGAATACAATTTTCGTAAATATCGAAGAAAGTTTCGTAAATAAACTTAAGTCTCAGCGCCTCGAATTTTAAGTCGACAAATATGACAAAAATTTTGCAAAATTACCAAATTGCATTTTTAACCCACGAAGATAGCAAAACATTCCACAAAATCTGTAAATTAAACAATTAATGTTATTTTCAGTTTAACGTTTCAAATAATTCAATTTTTTGTTTCTTATTCAAATTCATAATTTTGATTTACGTCAGGTGCGAAGTAATTGTTGGATGTTAACGAGAGATGTAAGAAAGAGTGGGGCAACCTAAACCCAAGAATTGCTGTGGTTGGTTTGACTATGAATTTGTCGAGAGGGATGAATCAAATATTTGTCAGCCCTGTCATGAACGGAGTAGGTTTTATCACACCAATCAGATTTTCTTTCCAGTTTCACAATTTTGGTGTCCAAGTATTTTAATTTAATATTTTTTAAGTAAATAGAAACCCTAGTAATTCATTTTTTTTTTTCGAGAAGATACCCGGTCTGAAAAATGCTCCTGACTTCTCGGTACCTCAATTGCCGCCCAACTAAGCTCTGACTAAATCTGAATATAAGTGAACTTGGAGTCAGATAACTATGCATCGAAGGAATGTAACCTAAGAAAAACTAACATGTACGGAAAGGCACGGACTCTTTATTGTAAGGTAGCAACTGTAAATCACTTCATTGTTCTCCACATACGTAGTTGTGATCATACATGTTGGTAACCGCGTTTTTAATGGTAAATTATTTATTTATTTACTTCCAGGTCAACTGGTTTGAAGTTGGTGAATAGTGTAGCCAACGCAATCCTTCTCCATCGATCCATAAAGAGAACGATGTAGCTACGGTATTTGTTCCTCGCGTTTACGTTGTCAGAGATTCCCGATGTTTGAGAAACTTAAATTATCGCCAACATCAACATCGCTTTTCATGCACGTGTCCAGTGGTGGCGATTAGCNGGGAGCCGTCCACCCACTCTTTTAAGGAAAGATAAAAATTTCATTTTAACCGCCTAAAGCTGGAAATTAAAAAATACACCATCCTTGATGTGGTAATCACTAATTGTCTTTCTTTTGATTTATTTCGTTATTTAAATCATACTTAGTGGAAATATGCAGAATATATCATATTAATGAAAATTGTCAATATTTGTTTTGCCCCCCCCCCCCCACCTGATTCCCAATCGTCGCTACTGCGTGTGTCCGTATGTGTTCGGATCGTATGATCGTGTTCTTCCTGTGAATTGTTTGTGGGACGAATGTGCTATTGTTTCCTGGTGTAATGTTTAATATTGCACTTGTATCCTGTATTTGTTCATGGCATATCGCCATATTAAGTATCAAATATATTTTGATCAAAAAGATTAGAGTGAGTTCAGTGGGTTTTCATTGTTATGAGTATTATGAGGCGGTAAGATACACAAAATATATTTTGCGATGTTTTTTTCGGCTCGTATCTCAATTAGTATTGTGAACAGTCCATCTTGAGGTCGTTTAACGGAATGGTCATAAAAACTACAATTTCATTGTTTATCTACATGATATTTACTGGCAACATTTGTTATGTACACTTAAATACGATTCGCATTCTATTGAATATTCTATCGATTATAGCGTCATTCGAAGTACATCAGTGAATTAACTGAACTCTAACCTCTCACAACATCGGCTCGGGCAAATGACATTACAGGCCCTTATCCGAACGGGCATGTGTTTCGAGCGTTTACTTCGTAGACGTTGGCAATATGCATGAGGGTGCCATGTTGATGTTTTTAAGCAAACTTACGTGACTCGGAGTATAGAACTTGGAGGTTTTTGAGAATCCGTCAAAGCATTAAAATGTTCTTCCTCCATGACCTCGCCTGCCTACCTGCTGGTCTCTCCACGTGACTTTCCGCTTCCCCTTCCCCCGGTCCGTCTCACGCCTCAAAGCGCTACCTCTGCGCTGCAGCCGCCGCCGCCGCCGCCGCTGGCCAAGAGACTGTCGGTTGGTCGAGTGCCCTTGAAGGAGGAACAGCAAAAGGTGTTTCGTAACTCACATTTCCCTGCTGCTCTCAACCGCTACGGGAATGAATTCTCCATGAACCACACACACACACAGTGACAAGGAGAACTGCATCTCTCTCCACTGGCGGACCCAAGGAAATATAAGAGGAGATTTCTTTACTTCGAAAAAAAAATCAGTACACTCGTTGAAAGCATCAAAACGAACTACTAAAATCTATGTAAAGAGCCAACTTCATTGATAAAAACTTACTACTTTCTTTGCTTTTAAAGATTTCAACATGAGAACTTGAGCTTAGGGCTGCGATTTTTCACTGTTTTTAGTATACTCGCATTCCAGTGAAATTCTGAAGCCACTTATCCAAAATAAAATTACCTCGATACAATAACCGAAAACGTGTAAATCACAAATAAAAGAAAATAAATAATTTATAATTGGAATAATGGTACTTTATTGCTGCAATAAATTTATGATGGAAATGTTTCATTGGAGTTCTCATAAAATGTGTAATACGATGTTTTCGATTGATGAGCGATAGGAAAACATTTTCTTCATGCCCCCACCCCCCCAAAAAAAAATCAAATCCTGGATCCGCCCCCAATCATTTTTATAGGTTTGTCATATTGTAACCCTAATATTGTTCGTAAATCCATAACACATCTTCAAGTCTGAATACAAATAAGATTTAATGTACACAGGGATAGCAGCTGCAATATCGTGGCGCTTGACCGGAAGGGGCGTCATATTCAACTGAAGAATTCAACGCGTCATACGAAAATAACAAGGAATTCTCACGAGAATAATTCAAAACAGCTCCTGATTTCTGGAGAATTTCTTTGGTTTTTGAACGAATTGAACCTGGTATTTTGACTACATTGAGGACAGATATTTCACAAAGAATAAACGAATTACATTTTGCACTATGTCAAAACTTCTCTTCCATAGTGAATACATATTGTCTCTCCGAGAAACATTTGTCCGCTAAGAAGTGGAAGTCTATCCTAAAATTGAATCAAACATTTATAAGCATCAAGAAAAAAATAGATAAAGGGAAAAATATGAGTCAAATTCTGTAAAAAAACGTATGAAAGACAATTTCATTTCATCGTTTCTTCCATGAAATCCGTAGCATAATAATGAATATACTTTATCAAGATTGAACTGATAGAAGTATTGATATTGTCATTAGCACAGGAGCGAATATTTCTGTAATGAATGTCTTGAATTAACAAGAAATGAAGATACTTCCATCATTCGACTATGGTGTTTTATCCAATGCAGTTGCTATTGAAAGATATAACACGCCAACATGAGCCATGTTCCGAGGGTTGTCACCAACAAAATCTCAAATCTAGGACAAAGAGTGAAAATTCTGGAGTTAAAACCTGGACATTACTATGTAAAATGATAATCATAATAGTAAAATAATTTGTTTTTACGCGCCATTACTGAAATAATAAATAAAAAGATGCTTTCACTATAAGAAACATTCTTTTTTAAACAAAACCAAAAACATACTTCTCTGTGTTAGAAGGAATAATAAATTACAAGTATAAATATTTTATTTTTCTCGGAAAAAATCTTAATTTGATCTTAACTGAAGTGTGTACACTCTGCAGAACACAATACAACTCGAGACACAATACTAATCCTAAAATTAATGGACTAATTCTAGCTAATGTATTAATATGTGTCGCTTTCGAAATGATGTGTACGAATTTGGAACGATGGTGACGATTATTCTTCGTCACACGGCGTATTGAAAAATCCGGGATAGTGAAGAAAACCTCGCCTGGACGCCCCCTGCTCTGGCCGCAGGTGTACTGTCCACTGCACCACTCACCTCGACTCCCAAGTCCGTACNGTGTACGAATTTGGAACGATGGTGACGATTATTCTTCGTCACACGGCGTATTGAAAAATCCGGGATAGTGAAGAAAACCTCTCCTGGACGCCCCCTGGGAATCCTGGGAAACCCAGACGGATGATAAACATACGCGTGCCTCACACAAGAAAACTATTCCTTTAATCAAACTGTGAGGAAACATGTCTTGATCGGAATCGGACGGGAGAGAGCATATGTAAAGAAGAAATGTAGATTTTTTCCACAAATTTCCATTCTTCATACAGAATATTCCACAGTTAATATTTCAATAACACGTAGTTACTACACATGAATATAAATATTAATTCTCAATAGATAAACTGCAATAAAAATATTAACTCACAACTTCCGTATACCTGCTCATGGAGGTGTGTTTGCATCGTCAACGTCCAGGTGAAAATTGCAACGAACCGGGACTCGAACCCGGGACCACCTGCTCTGGCCGCAGGTGTACTGTCCACTGCACCACTCACCTCGACTCCCAAGTCCGTACGCAATATCCATCCCGGGTTCGAGTCCCGGTCCGTCGCAATTTTCACCTGGCCGTTGACAATGCAATAAAATATATTTCAAATAACCAAAATAAGTTTAAAATGATATCGGTAAAAATAATAATGAAATTACCCTTTCAAACGTCTTACGTTCACGACAATCTATACACATTATCGATGGGGATGGTATTGTACACCTTTCTGTGTGGCCAATAAGGCAAAGCTTAGGAAAAGAATTACTCAATATTGCGGATCCTCATACAGATAAAACTCAACGCCCAGCACATTTCCATCATGTAAACCTTTACTCAGAACTCCACCTCCCAGACAAACTGGTTTTGTCCATTTTCGCAAATTAAGACCATGTAGAGTCGAACAAGCTTGCCTTTGACGAAGAAAATTATTCTCAAAAACAAGTATCCTTGAATAATATATTGATCAATATCTTTATATGAATGTTTGTCTTTATTTCGCCGACTGACTGTGTTCATGTACATTTTAAAGACATGCTGTACGAGTACAGACTGAACCCTATTTTCCGACTACATTTTAATGCACGCTCTTAGTATGTTAATTGATTAAATTGAACGGTTAAATATTCTTTTTGTAAATCATATGTCCCAGAATGTTTGAAATATTTATATATCATTCTTCTACACAAAAATGAACATTCCATGCATGGAAATGTTCCTCCTCCCCGTCTTCAGCGTGGGACGCTATTGAGCCATGCTCTTCTTACAGGGAAAAAACAAAGGAGCACTAGGGAGGGGAAGATGACCGCGGAGCCCATCTCAACTACACCCATTCTGACCAGGAAAAACTGTTAAGGGATTAACTGGGACGCAAACGAAGGGAAAGTTGACCGCGGGACCCAATCGACCGTCACCCAAAAAAATGAGCCGTGACTTAGATATGTAACATTAGTTATATTTAGCAACTTCACTTGACTCGCAACTAATTACTCTCCTCCCCGAAGATAATCCGGAAGGATTCAGAATATCCTTCTACCTGTGCTGTGGGGTTCTTTCGTCGAGGGGTTTCTACACGACACCATTATCCTTTCCAGAATCGCAACACCTGTGGGTCCCGAACATGTTTGGTTTTCACAAAAATGGCCTTTTTTAAATCCATACCAGCCATTTAACAAACATTTTTTACTTATTCGTCTTACCGCCGTTATTATCAACAAAACGCCCGCAGAATTTGCCGATAAGATACGTAGGACTCACTAGGCAGTATTCATTTACACGTCTCCCCTCCCCTCCTTACAGAATTGGAATTAGCTGACAACGACGGATGCGATATTTAATGAAATTCGGAACATCCCAACAACGTATTGAATCATTGCTAATTTCAATGAATTCCGGTTCGATTGATTTACCCATTTATAAATCTCTTATTCGGGATTGGGTCACAACAAATCTCTCAAAACTTTAATGCTATAAAATGTTGAAACTGCAAACTGACTCCTAATATATATTTTTTCAAATCTGCATTTTTTATGAAAGACACATTTTACGACACAAAACGAAACCAGTTTCAGCCTTCGTTTAAAAGTACTATTGGTGGTTAAGGTGATCTAAAATTAAGATTCTTTTGAAATTTAGACAAGATACACTCACATTTTGTCTCTTGACTGAATACAAGACTTTCATCAAAATTTTAGACAAAAAAATATTTTTGGGCTCGCTTCCAAGATTTATAATTTTGAGACCCCTGAAATATATTTTTAAAATCTGAAATTATTATGGAAATCTCAACGGAAGGCATAAAATAAAATGGGAGGGATACCTATTCAAATTTCAAAAGCTGATTTTTGTATGAACCTCTCTGAGAAGAAAGGAATGATCTTCGCCCGAATGGAGCCTCAGGAACTCGCCCAACGCTCCCTGGCGGCATCAATGTGCAACACGAAGCAATTCATTAAGGGAGCGATTTCTAGAGGCGTGAAATCAAAGGGGCCGCAGCGCTTCTGGTGGGCGAAGGCACAAACACTGGAGACGCACAAGCGGAATCCGGAGAGCGAACGACGAAGCTAATTAGTTCTGCAGCAGCAGAAGCTCTTGCCTTTGAATCCCACAGGACACAAACGGCAACGGTGCCAAATAGACATACTTCTGTAATGAAAACCCATCCCCGAACTACGTTCTAGGTCAAAAGAATCAAGATTCTACGCGACGGACGTCGAGGAGTTAGAGGTAAATTTTGAATTCATCCCCCACCCCCTCACCCAACCGCTGCTTCAAACTCTTCCGCCCCACCCCATTCAGTGGGTCTAAATAACAAATACTAAAATATTTCAATGTTATAAATATACACTTTTAGTTGATCTATCATACAAAATAGTTCGTGAAACAGACATTCACGACAGCGGTGGTAGAATGGTAGAACGTGGGTTCAAACCCTGCTCGGCTGAACTAAATGAGGTTCTCGGCTGGCGTATCCCTCACCTACTCCAGCCAAATGTCGGCTCGGTTCCCGGCAACCCAAAATCTCTCTTACTCAAATCGAAAGGTTACGTGGAACAGCAGGCCTCATGACATGAACCTCGCCAAAAGGCAGATAAATAAAACTTCAAGTAGACCAGGTGGATGCTGTGTACGGGCTTTGGGAGTCGCCGCAGCACACCTGCGGTCAAAGCAGGAACACCCGGGTTCGTTGCGCTTTTCACCTCAACGTAGACGTCCTTCCAGAGTTGGTACTCGGAAGTTGTGAATACATAAATATACTTTGCTGCGGACCGGGAATCGAACACGGGACTTCCTGCTAAGGCCGCATGTGTGCTGTCCACTGCACCACACGTCTCGTCTCCCAAAGTCCGTACACAATACTCACCTGGCCTAATCCAGTGAACCTGGGTCACGTTCCCATAACCGGAGACAAGGGAAGGGAATACAGTTGGTTCCCTATGCTGCAAACACTTGTACCCGGCTTCCAGGTACTTGCTTGTCACGACGGTGCAAACACTACTCGGAAGTTATGAGTTAAAATCAATGAATAACTGAACATGAGAATACTAAAATCCCAGTTTTATACCACTCAAACAAATCATTTACTATAATTTAAGAACTAACAGCAATAATTTCTTAATGGACTCCTCATAGTGAGTTAAAAGCATTATGTGAAATTAGTAACATTTTCCGGCGAAAACTTTTCAATTTCTTTTCTTTGGTATTGAAAACGTTATTTTGGAGGTCCACCCTACGACGCCTTGTCTACCGATGAAACGCATTTAATGAACCCAAAGGGAAATTGCCATCTCGGGAAACGCATTGCGTATTTGTTTAGTGAGCTGATGTTTAGTGAGGTGCGTGTCAGGTCACCGCCGCCGTTTCTTTTATGAATCTATATAAATAAAAAAATAAAAGTTGTTCGTTGATAAGCGCATCGCTTGAGAACGGCCGGACCGATTTTGCTAATGAAAAAAATGTTCGTAATAGTCAAAATAAGGTTTGTAGGGGGAAATGCGATAATTTGCCCGGAAAATGGGGAAATTTTGGAAAAACTGAAAGTCCTTTCTTCTATGGGATTTTTGTATGAACTCACGATTCAAATTCCTTTTTTGTTTTGTTCGTTAAGGTCCTCGAAAAGTTTCCAGGAAAAAAAATTCGGGGCAATTACAAAGGAAAGTCGGAAAATTCGAATAAACTGCAAAAATTATAAACTTATAAGAACGACATATTTGGTTTATTCTTTTTTCAAATGAATTGTGATTCTGTTGTAAGTTCATTGCAATCGTTTCGTGGAATGAATTACGTTTCGACGTTTTACCTACAAAATACGGCTTACTTGAACATCGATCTTCCAATCGAAATGTGAATAAAACACCTTGAGATTCATTGTGATTTCAAATTTAATGGAAGAAAATAAATCATTTGGTTGACATGAAATTCTGACTTCATTCAATTGAGACTAAAATTTTGGAACACAACCGCATGGTTCCATGTCGATCACATTCCAGGCACATCACACTTTTCTAGCACTTCAGCGGTGTACTGCCGATAGAATTATTCTCGCGTGTAAAATTTCCCATTGGCGTACTTCTGAATGTACTCCTCCTCAAATTGAATATCCATGGCCACAATCGTTAATAGATACAATGATCACTTAGAAATACATTTTTTTCTAATTTTTACTTTGTTTACACATAGCTTTTCACAAAACGATCACAAACAATTTTATTGATATTTGGATAGGACGTCAGTCGGGTCAGCTAGTGACTAATATAAAAGGTTTGAAGAGTTTTATGTGTGGTAAGGTGACACCGAAAGATGAGAGGAGCAAGTCACAAAAGAAAGTTGGGTACATGTACAAGTAAGAATTTCTACGAAATTGCTCTTAACATAATGCAAATAACATAGTGACTAACGTGCATCGTAAATATTTCCGATAGGTCAGGTGGCAACGCTGTTTACCACTTGAATAATGGGTACAACAATAGTTCCAGCAAGTGATACAAAAAAGTATATGCTTTCCCCATCAGGTTAGTGTTGATTAAAGTGTTCTACGTAGAGTTGCCGCCTTTTGAGCCACGCAGCTGATGCGAGTGCTACTACTATCTTTTTGCAAACATCATCTCACTGTTGTGTATTACTAAAAACATATCCCTTTACTCGTCGGCTGACCCAATGACCCACCGAAGTCAAACCCCACAGCTGCCTCGGTTGTTTTCAAATTGTCGCTACGGCTACCTCTTAAAGGCGTCTTGATAACATATTGCTAGTCTCTGGGTGAAAAGACGAGACAGGAAAACAAACTGAAGCTGAAAGTGAAACAAGCTTTCTTTGGTTGAAAAGTACGTGAGGCACTAATTGCCGAAGTACTGTCAGTCTCCTAGGAGGGTCCAGAAGGGTGTCTCTGGAGTGTGAGCTCATTGCAACATCTTTCTGTTTGCGAGGCAATATCTTTTTGGAGGATAGTACACAGTAAACTCTCGAAATGATAGTAGAGCGTCCCGCCAACTCATCATGTAGAAAGTCTACATGAATTCTCGTATATGATGAATCATGGAGCATTGAAGAAATACATAGGGGTCAAGATCATTTCTGCGATGACAGGATATACGTTTACCATCAACAGAATTTTTCTCCTCGGAAACCGCGAAGGAACGACCCGTGACATAGCATTGCGCGAAAGACGAGGTCACAACAGGAATGAGACGCGTAGCGCCGCCGACCGACCTCGGAACAATGTCTTGGTGGCAACAATCGCACTTGGGTCGCGGCGGAATTTCCTTACGCGAAGGATGTGTCGTTCGTTGAAGAATGCCACAATCACACACCGTGTTTCTTTCGTAGGAAACTTTATCATATTGTTCACGGGCTGCGACGGCTTCATGACCAGTTTTTTCAATACTGTTCAACGGCGCAATCCACACCAAGTAAATAAATAAACTGTAAATAAAATCAGTTGCAAACTGTGTATGACCACGTGGGGGGCAATAAACTAAGTTATTCTCTGGAAACAAGCAAGGGACCATTCCATCAATTCCGATCAAGGGCCCAAGGGCAGTGGCGGATTTAATATTTAATAAATACGTACTGTTATCCATTAATTATTCAAAATAAATTGTAGACATTAATGCAGTAAAAATTCGAGATTAATAAAACATTCCCACCCAAGGAAAACCCGGGCTAGGAAATTGTACTCTATTAACTGTATACTCTCGTCCGGCGAACTCGACACCAGATGAAACAGAATATACGCAATACCAACGAAATATTTTTTGTACACGAAATATTTATGAAGAAACTCAGAAAACAAATATGCATCTAAACAAAAAATGAGGACATAGCTCGAACGGTAGTTTCGTACACATTAATCGAAAGCTAGATATAACACTGACGATCTGTCGCAGGGCTGTATGGCTGTTGTATCGGCTGTGTTACTTATGACATAAGACCGGACGAACTAACTGAAGTCAGATCAAAAGGAGTCCCCAGTACTTCAATATCGGTATATGTTTAATAAGAAAAGCATCGTGTTTGGCCACACGAAATCAGAGAGATATTTAAGGATTTAATTTTCTTTCACAGGAGTAATAGTTTAAATTAAATAATGCAAGATTTATGTCCTTTTATGGACTAATAGTTTTAAAAAATATTTCAAGTTTATGCTTAAAATGTTGTGAAATGAAAAAGGAGAACGTTAAGCTCCTACCCCACCTCCGTCATCTCCACCTCACGTGTAAAAGTGTCGATCGAGAGACACTAGAATTCCAACATATATCACATTCAATTCACGTCTACCCACTGCATACTTCAAGTGCTTTACCCTCAAATCCAGCATACACTTTGTAGAAAAAATGACACAAAACAATAACTATGTACATTTTTTTGCAGCTATATGGAAAATCAGTTGACTCGCTAAGAACAAATCTTTGGATAAGAATTCGCTTTATTACATCCGTACCAGAGAGGCTCAACGTACACGAGTTGGCAAAGAGCATTTGCATTTGGTATCTCCGACTCTTGTTACAGAATCGTCAACAGTAACCACCGCATGGCTCATTGCTTCTCATCTATGGGCTAGGAACAAAGAGATCCTCCAACCCTTCGCTGGAGGCGGGGGTAGTGAGAGGGGGCGTGCCTTTAGCTGTCTCAAGGTCACCGCTCGGAAGTAGGTCGTTGGCACCGGCATCGTCCGCCCTCTCGCTCGATATCAGCTGCTACCCGGTTGGAGTGTTCGCCCACGCTAAAAGGGGGAGGAAAAAAGGGAGGATGGCGGTCCTATTATACATCAATATAACACGCCACAATTGTGCCAAACTATTCATAATATAGAACAATGTGTATGTCTTAAATAGACATTCACAGCCAGGAGTCTAACCAAAAAGACGTTTCGCAACTTAATGGATATTATAGGCCGTTATTTCTCGTACAGCTGAGCGCAAGACTCCACCACACGCTTGCTTCTGGTAGTTTCATGAATATAGACGGCTACGTATGGAAATGTGGTTGTAACGGTTATGATTAATGAGAAAAAAGAGCGACTGATGACAATGAGAGTTGTACTCGAATAAGGAGCAGAAGAAACGGTAGTGCGCCAAGAACATCTGGCGCATATGACAACAATTACGGATTCTTATTGGATCATCCGGACCATGAACTACCGTCACCAGGTAGCAGGTGAATGCACTATCGCACACTTTAGGTGTTAAGGAGGAATACCGGTCACCTTTTAAATTGTTACGCTACCACTGATGCCTCCTAACATAAGAGGTAAGGTGTCATCCACATACTTCCTAACATTAGGTGCAAAACACACGGACAATACCCGAATTATTAGTGGTAGAATATTAAAATCTCACAATGAACGGACTTTTGAGCTAGCAAAATTCTGATATACTAATGCTGATTTCTTAAGTCATCGTGTTTTCAAGCACTTGCATAATTACCTAGACAGCCATCATTATACATAGGGATGAGCTGATATCGATTCTCGATACCCTCGATATCATAGCATTAAAAACTCACAATTCTGAATACTTTTTGGCAATGACACCACATCAATTCGAAGTCTGAGAGTAAAAAATATATATCCTCGTTGCGCAAGATTACATCTTGTATTATTGTTGCCTTATGTATTTAGAGGAATTTTTAAATTAATCGCTACCTATGTTCACGAAAATAAACAATCATGTTGCTCGATGTACTATTAATCGTTAGTTATTTGCTTAGCTAAAAGCGCAATAGTGAAGTAAAGGTGATAATTCAATAAACGATGGCCAGAACAGAAATACGGCGAATAAGAAACGGAAAGCAATAATAGGATACTTCTTCGACTATTTTCATCTTAGATGTGAACTCTTTGAATTGAAACAGTTTCATACGCAAATGAATAAAATGAATTTGACATATAATTTGATACAACAACAAAAAGAAAACTTGCGACACCATAATGCAAACTTTATTTGATAGGAGAGGATACATGTAATATGTAAATTTCTTTCCAGGATCGGAATTTTTGGAATCGCACACCACTAGTAATACGAATCCGTCAAAATATCTCCTTGGCCTTTGTCGACAATCGCAATCCTGGGTCCTATTGTAACAAATTACACAAGCGAGGAGTGCGTGTCGTCCCTATTGGCACGGAAGTGGCAGGAGGCACGCGAGGAAGACGGAGTGGCACGGACGCCAAGAGAGGCAAGCAGGCTCCACCACACTTGCACAACAAGCAGCGCCGGTTGCCAAGGTTAAGATCACCCACGAGTCAGTCGCTCGCTCGCACCCAACAGAGGCCAACATATCATCGGATGCGCCAGGTGACGGAAATAGGGAACAGCGAACACAAGCGTCCAGGGATTTTGCATTAGAAGCAACGAAATAGGACATAATCCAACCGTAGGGAAGAGAGAGTTTTCCCTAGATCCCAACGAATGAGGCCCTTAGGGGTGAGGGGCTAAGGGGGCTATAGCCCCTCTTGACCTGAACTCTTAAGAGATAAAATTGAAGTTGATAAACGGTCTACTTTGTAAGTTTTACCAGATTAATTGTTATCAGTTATATATTTGTTATTATTATATTAATAATAATTTGTTGTTATTTTATTAATAATACTTTGTTATTATATTTACATATGTTATTATTATATTAACATATTTTTATTATTATATTAATAATATAATTGTTATTATCAATACACATTAATAACACCATATTAATAACTAATAAATAATTGTTATTAATTATACAATATTGTTAATTCTTATTTATTTGATGCATTTTATTTAAAGGTAATATTTATCAAATTTGTGTTGTACGACCATAATTTTTAAACAAAAATGCTCTCCGGTTACCCCCCCCCCCCCGATTAGGTCTAGATCCGCCACTGATCCATACTAATATACCATAAACGCTGAACACGAAAATGTGTCTGTCAGTCTATTTGCTACCCGATCACGACTCAACCACTGAACCGATTGTGAGAATTTTGGCAAAGAGATAGTTTAGATATCTACAAAGGTAAACCTAAATTATCAATAATAGGATATTAAAAATAAAAGTGTTAAGATACTTCAATTTAAGAGAGTAATTGAAAGAGGGAAAATATGAAACATAATCAAATTTCATGGATTGTTTTGTGCATTTAACAAAGATAAAAAAGATTTTAAATCGTAAAATTTCGACGAATATTTTAGAGTTTACAAGAATTTTAATGAAATTGTGCAGCCGCGTCACGCCTCGGATGCGAAAACTCGACCGGCGCGGCTCCCGCGAGATGGTGAAGTGGTGTATACAGTCAGGTTTTACATAAAGAATGTATTATTATGAATTTGCATAATTCGGATGCTGTATATGTTAAAAAATACATTAAGTAAAAGTATTTTGATCTTACAATATAGACATTTTTTAGCAAACAAAAAGAGTAGATTAAAGGAAAAATCCCAGGCAACGCCGAGTAATCAGCTAGTAATTAATAATTAATCAATCAGCTACTAATTATAAATTGAAAAGTTGATTCTGAAAAATATTACTAATATGTCATGATGTTTTCAGCTCAAGTATGGGCCCCATGTAGATACATTACTTCGATAGAGAATAGTTGAAACAATGACTGAAGAACAAGCAGCTACCTCTATTAGTCTCATTTAGGATTTTATCTTGGGGCGCAGGAAGGTTAAATCCGCCACTGCCTTTGGATCAGAATTGATGGGATAGTCGGTTGCATGTACTTTTCTTGCTTCTGGAGAGTAAATTTGTCTGTCTTCCAGCGCTTAGGCGTAGTTCGTAACTATTTTTTCGAGAGTACATTTTATATAATTCATTTAGCTTATCTTCGCATTATATAAAACAACAATATAATATTTAAAAATTCATTCTCTTTCTTTACATGCGGTAATGCCCAATTTATTAGCTACTTAGTACGGTAGGTCACGTAAAGTGTATGCTATAGAAAATATTGAAACATTTTCGTTCCTAAAAGGTCGTAAAACCTCTCGTTCTCCCTTCGAAGATCTCGAAACTCAAATATATCATCCCTGACGTGAAACCAAGAGTAAATTTTGGTACATTTTTACTATCAGACACGACATGAATCTGTAAGTTTCTTTCGATATCCACATTAAGTGTGGAAATCCCATGAGAACCTCAGAGAAATTTAGCCTTGTCCCGGAAATTCGACCCTGAACCCAGCAAGCTGAGGGATTCATATGTACTTGACCAGTCACATTGGAAATTTTCGTAAATTAACAATATTAAAGAATAATGGAACTCGTACTTTCAATAATATTACTCCCCCTTAATATAGCGTGTATTCAGATCTAACAGAATACATTCCATTGCTCAACGGCAATTTAAAATGTCAAAGAAAGAGCTAATAGTTTCCAAATCGCAATATTTTAATTCCCTAAAATATAAACTGAAAAAAATTAGAATTATAAAATAAACAATTATCAAATGCGATATTAATTTTTGTGCTGTTGAATAAAAGAAATTGATATCAAAACATTTTCATGCAACACAACACAAAGAAGTCCAAGATTTTCTGCTTTCTGCAGGTCAAAAAAGTCCAAATACAAGCAGAGAAATTACACTTTAAAATTTTCATAACGTTTTTATTTTTTGTTTTTACTTTTGAACTTTCCACTAAACTGATAGAATTTTTTTACCAATCTAGAAAGAGACCGTATCTCTGCTTCTCATTATAATAGGCACAAAATGTACGCTGGTATTGGTATCATACATCTTCCTTCTGCTGCCAAGGGGAGAACGAGCGTAGAAGATCCTTAATAATAATAATAATAATAATAATAATAATAATAATAATAATAAATAAATAAAACTCATCATAGTCCCACTTGCCCGAAATATGCAGAAAACCTACTTTGAAAAACAAAGAAAATATGCCGACCTACGTCAAAATTTCGAAGTTCTAGGGATTAAGAAAAGCATACCTTATTCAGACGTACTTAACTCCTGTTACATTTTCTGCAACGGCATTAACTGATCTGTAGAGAAGTTTACACACTATTGCTTGGAAGTTATCCCACAATAGATGAAGAACCGGTATAGATCGTGATAGAGAATGTTTTAAAAAATTGTCTCAGCGAGAGGAAAACCTGATGGCACAAAAAGTACGAAGAGAAAGAAACACATCTCTCATCAACTTGGATTTCTAGAAACGATTTAAGGCATTTTCGGAGCAACTATTCACAAAAGGAAAGTGGGGACTAACTATTTAGACATATAAATCGTGTCTCGTGTGCTCTAAGTGTCACAACCTACCCACAATAATAAAACTGCCAAGAAGCACAAGTAGTCCCACAACATCTTCAATCCCTTTGTACATAAGAACGACTGTCCTCATTCTTTGATGGAACAGGCACCCGTCGCTTCAGAGCAATAAACACCATTCGTTACGGACTCCACAACACAACCATCTCTACTTCTCTGTCCTGAAGACTTAACTCCTAAATACACCATCAGACGCTTTTTTTACTTCTTAGAAACACTGCGGCGGGGTGCCCTTGGTGTAGTCCATATCGTACCCGCCTTTTATCTCTGGTGACGCTGGTTCAAACCCTGTCTAATCCAAATTGAATAGCGGTGGTGGACGAAGCGGTATTCGCGGCAGGTTTTCTCGGGGTACTCCCGTTTCCCCTGCCTTTCATTCCACCACAACATTCACTAAATATCATTCATCTTCCACCCTCGTCATCCCTGCTATTGGAGGTCGTCTAAGAACAGGCGGTGGTCGTGTGCAACGACCAGGTCACAGAGGAACCTCCACGCGGTGCCCCCAGAGCAAGGAATGCTGTTAAAAGTCCAGAAGCAATTCTGACACAATATCATCACGGTATTAGTCACGATCAAACGCAGTAGTTAAATAATGGTTCACTCACATTCGAGATATCACGGGAGGCCTCTCAAGTCTTTCGAGGTTAGTCCGCACGAGCGCTCAATAAGCAAACAAACGATATCGGTACACCTTCCACAGCGTGAAGATCTACGTTCAACGGTGGATTAAAAGAGGGGTACTTTCGAGGTCCAAACCCCACCCCCAAATACAATAAACAGAAAGCAACATATTTAAGCTCCCCTAAGGTTAGAGGGCACAGCGTTTTCAGTCGTGCGGTAATTCATTCACCAGCTTCAAACGCTTTAAAAGATATTTAGAAATCGCTAATTTTCTGCCCACGCGCACTTGGTGTATTTACTTGGTACGCTTATTCATCCCTTCCAATGACTTTTGTGATCTGAACTAGTGACGTGCCCCAAGATGACTAGATGACTTATTTATTTATTTAATGACTTATGGGAGGCCTGATCTCCCAACTAACCGTAATTTGGGTGAGGGCATTGGGTAAAAGAGAAGTTGGGATGCCGGGTAACTTATATTTGAAACGAACCGACATTACTTCTGGGGAGATGAGGGAAACCTCAACGGAAAACCTCACCTAGTTCGGTCGAGCAGCATTTAAACCACCGATCCACCACAACGCTATCACGATGCTACCACTCGAGCACCGCTGACACTAATGAGCAAAACGTTAGCATTGGCGATATTGAAGCAAAATATACGAGAATGTGTCTGAAGTGTTTGCCAATGAGGAGATACACTGGTCTTGGGCTAAGGTGTCAGTTTCGCATACACCTCGCAGTGTTACGCGAAATTGTAAAACGATTCTCCAAGAGTGCCAAGTTCTGCAAGTAAGAACTGACTCTGAACTCCCCAAAATTTACTGAGTGTCTATAAACAAGTCCCAGACCAAAGTTGTTAGATTCGGCCCACAAAGCACAATAATTAAGCAGCATTAACTTACTCATTCATCAGATTCCTTCACCGCAAGGAAACAAAAGCAGCAAAACTCACCTGAAACCAAAAGAACACGGCAATTAGAAGAGAAATCAAGTTACTTGAAAAAAATAAAATTAATTTCTGCTGCAGAAAGGTTCACTTTTCAGGGAAATTTATCAGTGGTAGAAAAACTAATATCAGCTGATTAAAAAAAGACATTCAAAGGATCTGTTCAAACAAACTTTATTTTCAAAAAAGTAGTTGCAAACTGACGTAGGGGGATAATAACCAAGTTGCAAAAGAGAATATCACGCAGACCGGTGGCTTCGTTGATACGAACGTAGTTCAACAATCGCAACTAAAGCAATTTGAATAGCATAATCTCATATGTAAATGATAGTGATGACCTCACAACGAAGGGTTAACTAAACAAAAAAAATGTATACAACTACGTGTAAAAAAAGATTTTTTAATTTTTTTTTTCAGGGGTAAACCGAAAACTTTCTGCACCCGGAAACAAAATAATACGCATGGTAGGAGCAAACACTGAATAATTATAATTAACTTTGTTAATACTTTTCTTTTGAGATCTTGGGCCTAACAAATCATATTTTTTCATTCGAATTTCTATACTTATCAACTATCGAGTAGGTACCTTATTTTTCCATTTAGCGATCATTACATTTACGTATTTGATTGCGAGAATTTAGTAGTTCACCACATTTACATGGTTGTATTAATCAAGTGATAAAATATATAATATTATGAGTCAATTACAAAGAACTTATTTGCCAAATGAATGCTAACCCTTTCTGGTATGTTGCATACGGATGAGAAAAATGTAAATCAGATTAACAGGATAATGAAATGATATATGGGTCATTACACTTCCAATGATAGACAATTATTTAGATTCTATTTCGAACTCACAATGCGATGACGGTCCTCAATGACTGAAGAGAAGCTTCGAATACATAAATGATATAATTATAAAACAATTTCTCGATATATTAATTTTCCAAACACCTAAAAGGGATTGAATTCTTCAAGTTGGTAATATTTGAAAAGTTTGATGTGTCAATTTGAACGGAAGGATGCGATTACAAAAAAAACTCAAATCGCTTTTACGAACGGAAAACTTTTGTTTTGGCATTGAAACCCTTGTGGGTGAGTTTTTGATTTATTTCAGTGAACTGGATTTGTTTACGAAATTCAACATTAGTCCATTTATCAATAGTCGGGGATATGTTTCAAATGCAACAAAGTCCGACTAGGTAAAATCATTTTTGCCCCAAATTTTTCTAAAATGCCCGGAAGAAATGATTATGTAATTTCAAAATTATAAATGTGTGTGTGAGAGTAAGGAGTCGATTGTAAAATATCGCAATTATGTGCCATGTATAGAAATGATTTTCCTGCATTTTATATAATTGTGAATTTTGTTTACTTCATGAAAGTTGGCTGAGTCTCCACTAGATGGTGCTGGAAACAGTATTTTTGGGGGATCTTTTTCAAGTATCTTACCGATGACTGTGAAGGAAAATGCATGTTTGGTGAAATCCTTTTTCTCGAGTTTGACTGATGCACTTAAATATGTACTTGTGTCAGTTACAAATTACAGTTCAGTATACGTTGTGGTCCCGTGCTAATTGAAAGCCACAGTAAGTACATATATCGCTGGTTCCCGATCGGGGATTACAATGAAGATTCTCTACGAAAATTTCCTCAAAAGTCGAAAATTTTCGGTACTTTTGTCAAAAAACGGGATTCTCAATTACAATTTTCGTTGGCAAAACTAAGATTCGTGTTCAGCACCGCAAAAGAACATGTGGTTCCAACAAATCAGCTCTCTGGCAAAACATACCACCTAGTCCCATTTTTGAGCCCAGATTACAGGACTACTTCAAAAATAAATAAGAGTCACAAACAATATTTAAATAACGCACACTTCTCCAAATCAGACAAACAAAATAAAATCTTTCTTTAGTTCCTGTAACTCTATCGACAATTAAATAGCAACAATAATTTTTCCTTAAGGGGCCTACCTCTGAACTGAAAACACGACAAATGAAGAATATAATTTTTCCCCATGCAAAAGTTCATTTTCTTATTAATTTGGTATTAAAATTTATTTATTTAGTTTTAAAGGCTTACGTAAGGAACTCGTTACTCGAGGTCTGGGGTTCACCTCAACCCACTCCAGAGCCCATCCCCACCTATTTCAGTGTCACTACACGAAACGAATACAACTTATTTAACAGAAAACGAGATAGATGGTCTACGTCAGCATTAACAAATAACACGAAAAAATAACACAACGTTCAAAATAGAAGGTAGGAAGAGATCAACAATTCCAGACAAACAGAACCGTACAGATGTGAGAAACATTACAACAACCCTTACAGGACTTGCAGACAACGAACCATGCGTTGTCATATTTTCATTAGTTGCCAACAAAATACATACACGCTTACGCAATAAACTAATAACTGATGGAACGACAGCAGAGGGAGAATGACTGCCAAAGGAACTCGGGCGATTAGTGCAAAAAAAGTCGTGACCCTCCTCTTCTTCCTTGTACAGACAGCAGCGGAGTGAGAGCATGGCATAGCGGCATGGCTGAGCGTCAAGGTTGGGGCGTCCGTCCTACCAAGGCCAGAGCACAGCAGAGGCATGGCAGGCAGGCAGGCAGGCAGGCAGGCGAGCGGGCAAGCACTGCTGGGGGCCCCCGAGGAGACACGAACCCGTGGACGTAGTAAGCGCACAGCCCTGCTATTCTCTAACAATGGCTAACTTAACAACGAAATTCCAGAGATCTACGTTCATCAGCTTAATTCGTTTCAAAACAGTAGTTCATTTAAAACAGTCCAGTGAAACAAACTGAAATTGAAACAAATAAAATTTAGTCGACATCCGCATTTCTTGACCGGTACATTTTTTGGTGTATCGATAACTAAATATTTTGTTCAAAATGTTTATAGAATATAAAATGAAAAATATGGCTACAAATAAAATATGGAATAAAAAGAGTGTGGTGTAATTTTGGGAAAGTTAACGCACACACAATGTCCAAGGTCTCACTCACATCCGTCCCGTTTGCAATCCGCTTTTGACCATTGTTATAACAAAATAATGTCGTCGTGACCTATCCATTAAATTAATTATTTTAATAATTATTAAATTCATAATTTATAATATAACTAATTATTAAATTAATTTAATATCACAAAGAGCATGTTTTTTCTCATTATTAAGGTTCATGAAGTACCACTTTTTGCCAAAATTGTACATACTTTGTAATGCTCCTCATTCACTAATACCTTCTGTTGTAGAGATCTGCTATATTATGTCACCTTATGGAATGCATTGAAATTAATACAATCTTAAATAATCTTCTCTACCAGAGAAAATTCATGTTTCAGCAATTTAAATTTGATATTTTAACTCGCACCGCACCATTCAGACGGGTTAAAACCAGTCTCATTTCAAATGAGTAACGGGCCTAGTGCAAGTGAAGCGAGATGCGGGCCATAATCACCCGCGAGTCCTCTTTTCCGCACTGTGTCCTTGAGCGGCAGACACAAAAGCTTTACCTCAAAGAGACAGACTGCCCGGAAGTATTGTTTATACTGAGACATCTCTGCTACCGACAACTCCTTCCGGTATCATATACAATTTAAGGAAGTACGTCATTTGATATAACTGAAAGGGTTGCACCCAAGCTACGTTATCAGGGATGTAGCGCACCGTAGGATTCAGTCAACGGCGCCAATGTAGCAAACATATTTTCTTGGTTGCATTGCACACGACGTTCGGAATTGCAGAGTTGTTTGAACTAAGTGTATCATCATTTACATTAACACGCATTTATCCCCTAGATTTTTCGTTCCTTTTTTGCGTAACCAGATGGAGCAAATCACACAAACGAAGAATCGTACGTTAGAGCATTAAAAGTTGTGTTAATGATTTCGTATTATTTCATCTTTCACCTTTTTCCTTTCAGAGACATCAAAATTTAAAAATTACATCACGAAAAATCGCTACTTGACTCATTTATTTGAAAAGGATGTAACTCGACTGCTCGAGTCAACGCGTCTGAACCATGATGGTACAACTTAAAAGCACATAGAAGACTAAATAGGTCTCAAGTAAATTCGAGTGAATGTGATGACATCAAGACAGAACCATAGTTGAATAGTTAAATAATTTAAACACTGTTCTTTGAGATGCGTTGCTTCATCGCCACGTCATAAGAGTAAAATGTTTCTTGCTTCTTCGAAATAGGAGCACATGTGAAGTGCAGTGTAGTGTAGTGTAGTGATGTGAAGTGTGCGTGACTGTTCACAGGAATCCTGTTTTGGCGTTATTTCTTATAGTTATTAATTTCTTTTAAGTATATTATAGGAATTATTTTTACATTAAGGTTACAGGAGGAGTAATGGTACAAGTGTGTATATTGAAGCGCGTTTGTACTTATGAGAGTGTGTCTGTATCTGATTGTAAGCGAAAATGTGTATGTGAATATACACACATATGGACCTTTTTTTCTTCTTATGTGTATTAACCTTTTCGCTTATTGTGTACTAATTTTCTAAGCATTTTATTCCGTGTGTAAATATTTTATAGATATTTGGGCGAAGTTTTTCTTTTTAATTTCACATTGTCTTATTTTGTATTCTTATTATGTCTATTATGTTTTCCATCTGCCATCGAGCATTGCTCACTTGCAGATTAATAAATTATTATTATTATTATCTAGTTCATTTAGTTCTCTCAACTTGTTGGTTTTTCTCTCAGCAGTGGATTATTAAATCAAGTTCTGCTGGAAGGAAGAATCTATTTCAGGTCCAAGAACTTTCTGGTAATTTGGGCTGAGGAAGTATTGGTGTTGATTTTGGGTTTTTTTAATGGAATCGACCAGGGATTGGGGTACTAGTCCTAGTATTATTATTATTGGGGTACTAGACCAAGGGTATTTATTATTATTATTATATAATAATAACAACTCGGAGTGGAAATATCGTTCCATGAGTGACTAAACATGGCCTTTAATTCGTTAAAATGTTTTGTTTTTGCACGAACTTCTCAAATCCTAAGGGGTGGTGTGAAAAGCAATAGAAATATCTCAGTTTTTGTCCGAGCAGTGGAATATATAAAAAATAGTTCGTGTTTATTTAACTGCGACGATAAGTTGATTTGTAGAATCGTCATGCTCATTTCTCGACATTGTTTACATTAAAGTGCTACGTTAACTGAAGAGTGATGTATTTATAATAAATTCATACAATGGAAAGGAAACCGAATGGCTTTCAAATGCTATCACTGTTATTATTGAGAACAGCTAACACTACTTAATACTGGTCATTGTTGAGGAACTTCCGCAATGAACATATCACATAATAACATGTAAACAATAAACAAAGAGTAATTATAGCATTCCTTGTGTAGAAAACTTTTATTTTAGAGTTTAGTAAAAATTTCCACGGATTATTAAGATTCTCTTTTGAACGAAC
>NNCF01130644.1:690084-705356 GCA_002313205.1 Laupala kohalensis
GGCAGTCGACAGCGGCGTGTTGTAGAAGGCTCACAGCAGGCAGAAGCAGCGCGGCAAAGAGGGAAGGGGGTGGGTGGAGAATTCGCAAACGCGACAGAAGGAGGCCAAGGACACGCAACCTCCGAATTGCTTTCGTTCCTTTTTGCAACCTCACAACTCCTCCTACAACACTCACTTCCTGCTTCAGAAGAAACATAGTTACGGTTATGACAAGCTTAATGTTTAATCAAATAAAACAAATTAGACGAATAGAAGTTGCCAAAGGGCGATTCTCCATCTCAAAATTTCCTGACCATTATCACACAACATTAATATGTAAACAAAGATTATTTACCAATCAAGTAACAAACGTTCTAACAGGTGAAATCTCAAAAAAATTATTAAGAGTAATTTCATAAAAAGAAATAATCAATAATTCACAAATCATTCAACAGTGAAGCGCTATCATTTAAATAAAAAATAAGCACAATTATCAGAAACATAAATAAAACAAAGCTTGGTAGAATAAAGACTGGTGAGACCAGCCATTAATTATGCCATCATTGAAACAACGCCGAGATAGTTTGAGAATGAATCGGCGGTAGTAGGCTAAATGGGTGGAGCTATGCCAACTTACCCCACGCAGCACACTAATTACATCGCCGCGTTTTTGCCCTATCTCATTACTATCACCTGATTATTATTCTTTTGGTACACAGCGTATAATAATACACATACAACATTCTTCCAAGACGTCAGGGTCTTTTGAATTATCATGCAATCATGACATTTGAGGTCAGTAAAACATAACATCTGCTAAAATGAGGAAATGATGGGGGTAGGAGTGGAGTCCCCGCAAGCAGTTGCTATGACAACGGTGTGTTCCATCACTTCTATATGTGGGTTGTTGCAACAAGAACTGCCTCTGGATTTGAACTGGGGATGTTTAGTCTGAGGTTGGAGCGGCAACTGTTTCGTTGCAACTGTGGAATGTTTAGTCGGAGTGGAATGTTTAGTCCAAGTGGAGCTGTTTAGTCGGAGGTTGCAACTGTGGAATGTTCCAACCTCCGACTAAACAGCTTCACTTGGATCTGTCTCGCTGTCGCAACAGTGCTAACACTTCCGCAAATAGTTGAAACAATTGTTAACAGGTCCGTACATTGTTCTTGTAAACACTGCTGAAACAACTAAGAAATGTGTACTGGGAAGTACGGTAAATCAGGTTTGATTCGGCGCATGAAAATAACATCTAAATTAGGTCAAACTCCGCCATCGTACGTGATAGTCAAAATAAATTACCGAGTCAAACTTTGGTTTTTAACGGTACACGGAGAAAACAAACTCATACTCGCTACAATTCGTTATATTGTTGATATACAAATAATGACACATTGGTTACAACAAAAGCTTTCAGCGGAACCGAATACGACTGTAACGAATTCGTTGTAACGGAATTGTTCGGTGGAACTGCTTCACGGCCGTCGCGGAGCCGTTCCCAAATCAGACCATTGGAAGACACAGAAGGTTTACTTTCGCTTTTAGTGAGGACGCGCTTCCAGAATTCAATGAAAAAACTCACGGGAGGGTTATTGGGTTGAGTTGGGTCTTAAATCTAATTGAATGAAAAAGTATAAAATTGGTGGTATATTTTTATAATTCGACGATCTTTGTACATTTTGATTTTTTTTTCAAAGTAGAGAGCAAATTCCCTGACTTTTCCAAAAACAGAAAATACCCCGACTTTCCTTGGTTTTCCCGGTAGCCCGCCCCTGTGATTCTCACCAGCTCCTCAATTTTTACGCTTGCAAAATATTTACTTACAAATTTCTTTGCACCCTAGTATCCTCCTACAGACTTCATGAAACACAAAGTATCATCGTCTCACTGAACGACAGTGCAATTTTTTTCTTTCGGCTGGGTTTGCGAACTGCCCCATCATCGGAACAGTTGCAGACCAATTTTTTAAATAAATATATAAATAAAGTTACGATTGCACTTGTTCTGCCGCCTCATGAAAGGACAAAAAAAATCAGATTAGCTCCAACTCCTCCCTCTCACCGGCAGACGTAAAGCCCAGCATCCCAGGATGCGACAGAACAACTTTTGGGACAATTGTTGTGAATAACTTTCAATTGGCATTTGGTTTGGCGTCTAATGAAATGTTTTTTTTCTCTCATTTGCCGTATTCATAGTTGCACAGCGTTTGTATCCAATGCTATTAGACCGGCAGACTAATGAAAACCTCTTGTTTAGGCTTCCTGATAAATACATAAGAATGGGAAACAAGATAATAGAACAACACACGTCATCAAGATTCTCTAACTCACTTTAAAGACCTCAACAACGATTCATGTCAATGAGGTCAAGAAATTAGTTTACTTTGCTCAACCATCTTAATCAAATGTATTTAACTGAACATTCAAATATCGCAAAAGAAAAAATAACGCATACACAAGACAGTATGAAAGATCCCAAATTTAATCTCGTTTGAAACTATCACTAAAACGAATTTTAAGAAAACTTCGAATTCATTATTTCAAGTTAACTATGAAAAATTCACGAAAGGTGTAAACGCAATATTTTATATAGATAACATATTTTCATTGCGAGTAAAGAAATCCCCCCCCACTTCCAACAATCCGGACTGATCACTGATAACTCCCATTAATCGTGTCACTGATTTGAGCGGACCAGTGGAACGGCGAGGTGCAACCATTGTATTCCCTGGTATTACAGTGCGGGCGCTTTACCAGCACGCATGGCCGTGAGTAGTAGTAGCGAGGGTACTTTTCGAAAAACATTGAATCATTATGGGAATAAAACTTAGAGATATTAGTTCGCACTTGTACTGAAAGAGATCCTCATGATGTAATAAATTAAACCATATTGTCCTACATTGACTGATGAGTGGGCATGAAAGACACGGACATGTCTGTGGTAAAGATAGTAGCGGTCGGACCGCTTGTGCAGATAAAGCGTCGTCACTGTAAAGTTGACTCCTCTCAGTTGCGGTGACCAGAATAGATCTTCTGGAGGGTCGCTGTTCACACAGACATTTAGTAGTGCTTCGACACTTGTAGTGTGAGAGGGTAGGGAATAGAGCGGTGGAAGGGGGAACATGATATACGACTCGTGTGAAAGTGAGAGACGACGAAGACAGACATAAGTCAAGGTGAAGGTGTTCCTTACCAGCCAACATGACTTAACAGCACCGTATTACCAAAGACCCAATTTGAATAAGGTAAACACCTCTGCTCCCAATGACTTCAATTATCGTCGGTTTTTTTTTCATTTTATTTTGTTGAATGTCCCCAGTTTCTCGGTCACCTGATCATTCATTACCTCCCTTTTTTCGTGGGTTTCGATTTTCGTCGATTAAAAAAAGAAATCTGTGTCAGTTTTCGCCTAATGCGTAGGATTTTGTCTGAGTAACCCATGCGACACCGATGCTAATTTTAAGAAAACAATACATGCGAATTTGACTTATGATAACGCCAGATCCCATTTCGGACATCTTAAAACGACGGTAGAAATATACCATTTGTAGCCCCCCCCCCCCTCTCTCAGTTCTTTGGCCACAGTTATCCTGACCGTCTTGCCATCGATTTGCGTCATTGCAAGACGCTTTAGACAGCTGTTTCCACTGACGAGCTGATCCTGATGCTTAAAGAGGAAGAGAAGTGAGTCTACTGTGTGATACCAAAGGCTCACATGGAGGGTGATTTGTAATTTCTCATTTATACTTTACATTACGTCTTTTATATTCATTTTATATCATTTACCTATTTCTTTTAGTTTTAAACCCTTTTTATACTCCCTTTTGGTGTATCATACGAGTGGTGTAACGAATTAATTGCATTTACATTGATCCACATGGGAACAGTTGCCTTGGTTTTCGGCGAAAGCCGAGGTATCGCTGTACTTTCCCGCGCCAATGTTCTCCCCTTCACTTCGCAACCCCTGAATGCAACCCGACAAACACACGTATCTTCAGAAAAAGCTCGGCTTGCATGACAGTTTTCCTTAATATCACCTACGCACACAGACCGTCTCAAGTCCCTTCCGATACCCTGACTTGAAAAAGGATTGCGCAGTCTACATATGCGCCGTGCGTATATTCCTAACTAGCGACCATCGTCCTCAGCTGACCCTCACCAATTACCATGTTTTATGCGTTTCAAACCTAAGACAAACACAATTTAAAAAACATTAATTTTTACATAACTAAAATATGAAATGTTGGGTTCATCAACGCACATAAGCTTACATAGGGTCACTCGCCAGAGATGCTTCGATTTTCGTTCTTTAGCGGAGAAAATTGAATCAATATAAATAAAAATTAAATGCTGTTCCTTGGTAAGTACATCACTTGAGAAAGGCTGGACCGATTTGGCTATTTTTTAAAAATGTTCGTTATAGTCAGAATAAGGTTTTCAGGGAAACAAAAATTGGGAAAGTTGCCCGAAAAATTGGAAAATTCGGGAATAACAAAGTGCTTTTCTCTTTGGGATTTTTGAATGAACTCAAGAACATAACTCACGATTCGAACTATGGATATGCGTAATTCTTACTTTATTTTGTTCGTTATGGTCCTGGAAAAGTTTTCAGGAAAAATAATCGGGACAATTACAAAGGAAAGTCGGAAAATTCGGACAAACTGCAAAACTCATAATTTTTGTATGCACTCTCGATCATAACTCACGATAGAAACGACATTTTTGGTATGACGATGGTTCCAAGTCGATGATATTCCAGGCACATGACAACACATTTCCAGCATATCAGCTGTGTACTGCCGATAGAATTCATCTCGCATGTACAATTTCCCATTGACGTACTTCTGAATGTACTCCTCCTCAAATTGAATATCCATGGCCACAATCGTTAATAGACACAATGATCATTCATAAATCGTTTTTTTTCTGTTTTTTACTTTGTTTACACATTTAAAATAGCTATTCACAAATTCACAAAACGATCACAAACAAATTTATTGAAATTTGGACATGACGTCTGTCGGGTCAGCTAGTTGAAAATAAATTTGAATAGTGTTGTGCCCAAAGGGATATATAATGCAAATGTATTAGAGCATATTGCTCAGATACAATACAATAACTAATGAACCAATATATCAGGGGTGAAAAGACTTAGTACACAAATTATAAGACATGGTAAACAATTTTTAATTATCTTTCATTATGTTGTATATTGTTTTGGTTCAGCAAAAAGATAAGTCTAGGGATGAAGCTCTCATGGGAGAGGAACAACAGCGTGTTGGTTCCTGTAGCTCCCTCGAGCGCCGTCAGCTTTTCTCACAGAACGCAGATGAAACCAGAGAATGACGGAAGGATACACTTCTACGACGCAAAGAAGAAGAAGAAGAAACGGTGCATCAGCGAACTACCCAGAGGCGTATTCTAACACTGGCACTTCACTTGGCGTCGCGGTATTTGTGTAGTGTATTCGCTGTACTCGGCAAAATATTTGACGTTTACACAAATATCACAAACACATTAACTGAACAAAGAAATAACTCAATCATGCCAAATATGTTTACTTATACCAATGACGGTCGTGTTGACAGGGAGCAGAACATTTTTTCTTTAATTTATGTCATCAATACATGTAGCATAAATATAAAGTTACGAAAACACCATGGCAAACAAGACGCTGGTGGATGTTGGTAATTCATATGCATTGGGGGATCCAGACCGTAATCAAGGGGAGGGGGCTAACCGAGGACCATTATCGTTTAAAAATGATCAATTATTGTGTTTTACAACAGAAATTTCATAAATATTATCTTCAATGTAATGTATCAAAAAATAATTAACAATTAAAAATCTGGTATTATTAATAACAATAGCAATTATTTATTCAAGTTATGAACATTGCAATATTAGTTTTATTAATATGGTATTATTAATAACCATAATAATTATTAATCTGGTAACACTTTAACAAAGTATGCCTTTTATCAACTTCAATTTTACCAGGTAAGACTTCACGTTCAATGGGGGGACGGGACGGTTACAGCCCCCATAGATCCGCCACTGTTCATAAATCGAAACGTAAGGATGCATTCGATATAATTCTACACAGAAGTGTAGTGAGTGGTGCCAGACGCGTTTAGTAATCGATTATTTCGCTCTCATGACTATTCGAATAGTAATATTTGTCAAGCTTTGTTTAGTTTGAGTAGGTAAGAACCACTAAAGGCAATAGTAATAATATTTACTACACTCTTTCGTGGCTTACGCTACACGTAACATGAAGTTATTATGGCGCGTTCAATTGCTCAGTAGCTACATTAATGTTTCTTGTTACAATTTCTTTTCGCCTAACAACGACTCAAACCATACGTCGAAACATTGTCATACAGAAGAGACAATTAATTATATTAATTGTTTAAACGAAAGACATAAGTCATAATTTATGTCGTCTGTTTACACTGTTGCTGTCTNTTGTGATAAAGAGAGAGCAATATTGGTATAGAGAAAGAATTAATACATTCCTGTTATGGACGACTAAACAATCCTCGTTCATTTCATCGTTATAGAGCAGTAGCGGCGATTGGGAATCAAAAAAAAGGGGGGGGGGGCAAAAAAATAATTTTTTTTGACAATTTTCATTTACATGATACTTTTTGCATATTTCCAAGAAGAACGTTTTAACCAATGAAATAAATCAAAGAAAAGACAACTGGTGAATACCACATCGAGGAAGGTGATTTTTTAAATATAATTCCGTTTAAGACGGTTAAAATGAAATGTTTGTCTTTTCTTAAAAAAGTGAACCCTAATCGCCGCCACTATAGAGAGAGACTGTTGTACCAAAATACGAGAGAAAATGCTTACCGTCAATTCGTGGAATACGATACGATAATGTCTTTGTACGTTCTGAGAATGCCTACATCGACATGCTTTTCTATTGCTTTTATTACTTATTTCCTTGATGCCAGTTCTGGGGTCTACTGCATATAACATTCGTCAGATTTATAATATCAAAAAAAATACGAGAAAAAAAATCTGTTGGGAACGATCGTAGGAAACGTCGAGGTCGTAAACTCGTGCTCCGCTTTACGTTCACAGAACACAGAAACCAAAAGGAGCAGGGGACTCAACCGGAAACGGAAACTAGCTCTGTTGAGAAGACGGCATCCGGCGGCGGCGGCAGAGAGATGCACGTGGGGATCGAAGGCCAAACTCTCAGCTCCAGAACAACGAAGGGGAGGAAGACAGAATCGCTTTCAGATATTCTTCAAGTCGTGTTACTTTGCTTCGAGAAATTTAACTTTAGAAGAAGAAAAACACGAAAGGAAACGCGGTGTTTAATTGTTTATTGTATACCAGTGGCAGTAAATTCCTTTTTTTGTCCTCAACGTGGTCATAGGCTCTCTTGACAATACATTATTAATTTCTTAATTTTTGTCAGTCTGGCTTGATGTTGGCACAGAGCATGTGCTCAATGCAGCCAACGCTTTTACTTCGCCATCGTCCACAAGAGTAATAATATTTTTACCTCGCGTTAGGTTGGCAGGACATTCGAATTTCTCAAAACTTAAAGCCATCGCCAACCTCGGCCATAAATTCAATTCACTTGCTCTTATGGCAGTATTCTGTTCTTACTGCGTGTGTGGAACAACGATTATCTTAACGATTAACTTGTATTTCTTTACAGCTAATAATCGCTTTTGTGACTACTATTAACATTTATTCGAATACATTTAAATTCATAGACGTTGGCAATTTGTGTTAGGTAGCCATATTACATAATTTTCGGAAAAACTTACGTGACTGAGTAAGCTCGTCATCGGTCGGAAAAGGGATGAAGTAGGTGAATTTATATAAACTAGGTTAGCCCTCGCCACTTTACTCACGTTTATTTTGTGGTTTTGAACATCTGTCCTTCCCAATTCGTCCTTGGTTAAATAAAAATAAATAAAAAAATTGGGAAAAAAACTGGGGACCCACCCCGAAGAACTCGTGCTCCAAATACAGAAGTTTTTTGGTTTCGTCAGCTCTGCAGCTGACACACACACAAAACAAATCTCGATAGCATTCCGAAAACAACATTTCGAGGTCCATACGAACACACCCTGGAAAATGCGTATGTCGCTTTACGAAGCTCTTGGACTATCCGTCTGTGCACTACGCGTCGGAAACAAAGACACAAATAATAGATAACTTCAGTTTATACAATGCTCTTTTCCACCACATTCGCCTAGCCTCGCATGGACGTAATATTCGTAAGCAGACACTTCTCAAACAATGGCAGATATTAAACTTGAAGACGACAAATACTGAATTATTTATACCAAAACTTCGACAATAAAAGTTCAACTTGTATGAAAAAATATGTTTCAACTGGTAAACGAAATATTTTTTCTTTGCTTGTAATAGAAGTGGATCTTTCAGTAAAAAAATCATAAACACACACAAAAATAAGTTTCGGCGTTCCTCTCAAACAAGAATATTTCTAAAGAAGTCCAACTATCCGAATTAATTAGGGAAGGAGCAGGCAACTATCCAAGGAGTAAAGAGACGAGGAACGGGATCCTCCCGAAATATTTTTTTACAATGTAATAAACGCACTTTGTTTATTTAAAAAAATTGTTGATATACCAAATAACGCGAATTAAACAATAGCATAAATTTAAATTATTTTAAAGAAGAATAACGTAAAAGTTCAATTCGGATGATTAGATCTGCAGCTCATAAATTAAATCGTGGCTTTTGAAGGTTAATGTACAAACGTTCGTATGGCTAATGTATATCAAAGTAAGTATTGAAGGTACCGTGTGCAAAATTAGATTTAACAATTGTTAGCAATAGAGAATAAAAATACTTTGCACATATACAGTACAGTTCTCTCAATCTAATTTTTTCGTCTACACGCATAGTGAGATTTCTTCCGCAAAATAGATTCTGATACTTGGATTTCCACGGTGTTCTCTTTTTCATTCCTTTTCAAAGGGATTAGGGATATGTTCCTTTCAAGGAATCTCATTTTAATTACCGAATTCATAAAGACGTTCATAAATAGCTGCAATAATAGATTCATCATATTGCTTCTACAGCGCTAGTTATCACTTCTGCATTAGCTTTGCTACAATAACGCCATAAGGTGGGGGATGACATAAGAGTAAAAATACTTCTTAAATACCTTCTGTATCTTAAATATCCTACTCGCTTCATAACATGAGTGGATGCGAATAACCCAGCGCTCCTAAGTGATGCTGGTCACCATTTGTCAAGGAATGTTATTTTGCTGCAACAATACGTTGTTTTTTTGTAATTAGAAAATGTGCTACAAATAACCATTGTGTAACCCCTCCTCACCTGTATACACAGTGATGGCTTTCGAATTAATTATTCCACACTCCTGGTCACCACGGAGAGATCGTAATGTGAGTTCCTGATTTGATATGGAATGCTCTCTCAGCGGTTGCCAATCTTTCGGACGTCACGAACAACAACTACCGGACCACGAAGTGGTATTTTTTTAAAGAATTTGTTAGTCAAAAATGGCCACAGAAATTCCATTTTCTTAAAACATGAAATGTATTTAACAGAAAATTAAACTGCTTTTTGATTATGTATACTCATTTAATGAGAACTACTTCTTCACTTGATGCATTAAAAACGATGTGTGTGTTCAAGTTGTGGGTCTTGTTCAACACCTGATTGGGATTCAATTTTATCCGATAATTGTTCTTTTTCCTAATTTATTGGCTCTTTAATTTCTCAAATATGATTGTAATAAATTTATTCTAACATTTATGCCATAGCGAACTAGTTTCTTCAATCAGTTCAATTTTTTGGGGGGAAACAAACATTTTCTCGCGGACCACCAGGTTTGTGACCGCTGGCTTACGTAACTGCGACATCCATCACTCGCTCATGAAAGAACTTTGGATGAAATGATTCCACACTTCAAGGGATCCTTTCCGACTTCAGACATGCAGGTCACCGGGTGCGCACAAGAACCTGAAAAATATGTCATAGCTCTGCACGGGTTCCCCACTCCCCTGGGAGGGAAGTGAATGGAACATCTTAGCTTCACGACTCGTGCATGGCCACTTTCAACTCCGTGAAACTGCAATAATTGAATAATAACAATAAACCACTACTAATAGTGTTATTTAATAGTTACGATTTATAAACTATACCTTCCGAATATTATAGTTTGATAATAATACGTACTTGTGAAATTACTTTTTTGTATTTTATTAAATACAGTATTTGTTGGTATTATGTTAATACTATAACACGTGCCGGATAATTTTTATCGTTAAGAGTATGTTGAAATGTTAAATCCGCCTCTTCCTTAGGGCCATTGATCGGAATTGATGGGATGGTCCCTTGCTTGCTTCCAGAGATTGTCCTCCACATGGTCATAAGCAGTTTGTACTGCTTTTTTGACAATAAATTTATTTATTTAATATATTAACAGTCTTTTCGTATTCATGAATATATATATAATGTAAATATTAACTACTCGTCATCATATAATCGGATTATCAAAAAAAAAACTATCATCTTAATAATTATTTATCTTTTGAAAAGGACTAATCCGACGTACATCTATTGCTCTTCGCTGAGGAGCTTTCATACGAAGATAATTTTTGCAATAAAGTCATAGCATTCATTATAGATGCGTTATCCTCGGACTAACCTAACCCCAACAATGCCCAGTGCAGTCCCTCCACCCAGAAAATATTCTGAGCAAGTCCGGTTGCACTCAGTGTGCGGAGAGTGCGCCTTGATAGAGAAATGGAACAATCCCCGTACTGGTGCAACTTGTTTGTCAAAAGGAACACCATTTTTGCAAACGGGGTGCTCGCTCAGAGCAACAAATGGAAAACGCCATGTTACGTGTACCTGTACGTCCAAGAAGTCCTGGTAACAGGGTCCCCGGCAATTCTCTGAAAGTGCTGGCCGTTTTGTTTCCGTGAAAGTGACGAGTGTGGGTGGAGAGTACTAAAGCCAACAGCTGAGACACACACACACACATCGGCGACAAGGACACGCACCGAAACCATGTCGTGTTATGAGGATGCATACGGGCACCGCCGCGTGGGGGAAGCAAGGTCGCCTTATCTGGCACTACACAACGCAACGAACGTACTATCACTTTGCGCACGGCATTCCTCATTTTACGAGGTGTATATTGTCAGGTACTCTGTCAGGATAAAATACGTGTACTAATAACAGTTAACAAATAATAGAATACTCTTATAAACTTCTCGTTTATATTTTAATACATACAATTAATTCTTTTTATAATTTTAACAAAGAAAAAAATAAATGTACACCAAAGGAAGGGGCTTCCTGCGCGTAAATAATACTCCAAGGAGGACGGTGATCATGTCCAAACATAATCCCTAAAACAATTGGTTACACTCATACACCCATGTAACACTAAAGCGTCGCAAAACTTAAAACACTGTATCTCTAACAGTTGAAGATTATAATCTTTTTTCTTCACAATAATAATAATAATTCCTTACATATCCCATGTGCAACTGACAAGCAAAAATCACCACTTTCTTCTCTTCAATAAATACATCAAAATTTTATTGCGTTTGTTCGGTAACGCTAGACGAGTGTGTTATGAAGCTCGATTCAATATGAAAGTCCGACGCACAGTAACATGCGTATTTGCGTAATACGTCGAATATTTTTGAACTTTAAAAACGACATTTTATTTACTTCTTTCAATTTGATGAATACGTCACTGTTTGGTGTTCAAGCTTTCATCGTCTCCTCGGTTTTTGAGATTTCAAGAAGACGAAACAAGAACCTTTAGATAGCGAAATTTCTATTGAAGCATTTCCAACATGATAATATTTAATAATTATGTACACAGTTTACAGTGGATGTGAAAATGAAATATCAGTGTAGAAGGTGATGGTAACGCCCGATTCTTCGCTGTTAGCACTATTTTGTATTCCTAATGGTAAAAGTGAACTCTAGCTCCATTGACATTAGTTAGTCACGTGACACTTTCTCTCCCATCGAGCAAAAATATCATCCATCTCATTGATTTGGGATTAATCAATTAAAACTAATAAATATTATTACTTTCAATGTATACCATTTGTAGGTAGTTTTTGTACATACATTAATGTGCATTTATGTTTTGTAGAAATATGTCACAGCTAATATTCACGAATATTTTAATTTGTATGTTGACAGAGAGTGGTGTAAGAACTATAATAAGATATTCGGTTCCAGTCGGTGAAAAACTCCACTTTCGAACGGATACTTAAGAATAAGATTTAAATAGTTGTATATCAAAAGAAAAACACATAAGTCACAAGCACAAGAAACCAGCAGATCCTATGGTTCTGGTAAGTTGTACAACGAATCCATAGTGACACATTCAGGAAATAATTTCCCTATCTAATAATTAGACGCATAAATCAAGAGAGAAGATGTATAGTATATTGACTCGTAAATGTCATTTGGTCACATATGACGTCTCTGTGACGTAATGTCTTGATTCAGTGCATCTGACGGAATCACGATTACGGACAAAGAATTTATAGAAACAAAATTACCGGATCAGTGATCACCAAAACATACAATATTTTATACACCAAAAGCGTTCGGACTATATGACTAAATTTTTATCAAACTATTTCATATCACACGTTATTTTCCACCCCACATGCCTACATGAACAGTTTTTTTAAAGCAAGACTTGACGGGTAAATTGAAATAGTAGAAAATCGAAATTTAAAAAATTCACATAACGCGTGGTTCAGATCCACTCACAAAACATATCTCAACCTGAACCAGGTACACTGACACCAGGTTTTTCACAGCTAACTGAAACATACAAG
Source organism: Laupala kohalensis (assembly GCA_002313205.1). Classification (NCBI taxonomy): domain Eukaryota; kingdom Metazoa; phylum Arthropoda; class Insecta; order Orthoptera; family Trigonidiidae; genus Laupala; species Laupala kohalensis. The sequence goes on from NNCF01130644.1 coordinate 702,914, forward strand.
CAAAATCTTCTTGGATCACACACGCCACGAATTGCTCTATTGCCATGCAAAAATGACACTTCACATAGCAGATTAAAATCAGTTGAAAAATCTGGCGAAAAATTTGTCACAGAGTGAGATATTGTAGAATGTGACATCATTTATTACGAAATCCTGCCACAAAATTGCGATTACGTGTTATGGTTTCAACTAAACAACTGAAAGGTAGAAGCTCTTCGCCAACGAAATCAAAAAGAGAGCGAATGTCTTCATCATCCATTCGGACGTTCACTGCCTACCTCTGCCCCAGTGCTGTGCTTGCGCCCCTTGGATGATGGCAGCCACTGACATCATGGGTTTCTCTTTCTTCAGCATGCTGCCGGCGGCGTACAAGCGTCGCCGCCAACGCCTGCCGTCAATGTCGCGGCCGCTGCCGCTGCCGTCGTCAAGGCGCGTTGCAAATTGGCAGAGATGCGGCGCGTCGTCCGAACGCGCGCGCACAGCGCCACGAGCCGCCGGGCGCTCCCGCTGTGCTGCTGCTGTTGCCTCCTCGGCCGGTCGCTAACGCTCACGGTCGCGCTCCCACCGCCGCTGCCGCCCGCACCTGCAGCCGCCGCCACCGCCGCTCGTCGCAGCCGCAACAGCTCATGGCAGAACGCGGCCGCCACCGCCCGCGCCTCCGCCAATCCCCCCTCCACCGTCGCCGCTCCCAGCAGACTCACTTCCCCTCCCCTTGAAGCGCAGCCGCGGAGGTCGACTGCTACCGAGAGGGAAAAACAAGGCGGTGACAACGAACGGCCTCCTCCTCCTCCCCAAAACACAGCGCGGCGATGGAGGAATCACTGACAGATCGCTGCCTTGACAACCCCACGCGCTAAGGGCACAGCGAACATTGCCTACAATGTCACATCGGCAACGATGTGAGGCGAACGCACACACTTTGACGTCATCACTGCAACAATATTGTTTCTATGAAACCTGTCAACCATTCGAAATGACATATTTCCAATTCTATTCGTACAACCTTGGTTCTGCACCATTCTATAACTTCATCACATACCTTTACATCAAGAACTGTGACAAAAACCTCCACCCTGCAAGCGAATCCTCAAACTACCATAGCCCAGGAAAAATAGACTGAAAAAAGGCGAAGTTCGACAAAAATTCGAATAGAGACGAAATTTGGTACACATCTTAAGGTCATCATTTCAAATGAAATATCCAAAATCTTCATCGATCAGATTAGTGCTAAAAATTTTATTCGCGGTCAAAGGTCACGAAAAACGGTTTTTCGAGAATATCTCTTTAGCGATTCGGTTTATCGTAAAAATAGTTCTAATAAATTGTATAGATTATAGAATTGCCTACAAAAAATGTTCTAATATGTTTTTTTCTCCGAAGCATCATTTGCGAGCTGAGTGCGGTTTAAAAAACGATGAATACACCCACAATGCGCACAAGTGCGAGAACACGCTTTCGGGCTTCCATTCGGCAAACTTAATACGCTCTTTTCTTTTCTAATTTAGGTCCGTACTTATAGTACTTATATTGTAAATATGTTACGCATTTAATTATTAATTTTTAGAATTTGCATAAGAATGTTTATAGACAAATATCTTTTAATGAAAATAGGAATATAGTTGATGATTGTGATTATAATAATTTCCAAACACACGATTTCAAACAAAATAAGTTTTAAAAAGAAACAACAAAGTATAAAACACAATAAGAAATCTGTATAAATATCTGCAAATCAGAACTTTTTAATTTACGCAAACAAACCGAGTTTTACAATGAAACGTAGTTTGGCAATGTTTCGTTCTGTCGCGTACTTTGCATCCCGTGAGTCTTATAAGTGTTGGTTTTGGTGTGAAATTAACTTTAAAATTATTCAATAATTTTTTTTTCCACGCCACCTACGAGGTAGAGTACTCTGCGCATTTTTTGTATCATGGTATCCCCTGAAGGCATAATCCTCGGTCTGTTCAGTTCAAAGAAATGTTCGTTTTTGTTAACACACATTAAAATATTTTAAGATTAATCAGTTCCAAATTCCATAGGGAAAATCATATTTTCATCATCATTTTCTAAATTGTCTTGCTATTATAATACATTTCCAAATCATTAACTGCAAAGAAGATAAACTAAAAAATAAAAATCGTGAAAGATATCTGTTCCAGCTTGTACGACTGTCTGCGGATCACCCTCGGAAGACGTTTCTCAATATTTCGAGAAACACGTTTTCGTCTCTTCTTCTGAAGAACGAGCTGTTGACACCACTGAAGACTATCCCTCCTAAAATGCCTTTTTGAACGGTAGTACATTCTTCACCACTTCGTTGTTGTGGACAAGTGAGGTCCTTGTGTAGTAGCTAAGAACGTGAATTATCTAAAATTAAATTTGGGTGGGTAGTTCTCAGCGATTCATTGCAGTGAACGGAGGTGTATTTACTGAGCAGACGTTT
>NNCF01130644.1:705853-777091 GCA_002313205.1 Laupala kohalensis
CCCCGCCCCCAAGGGGTGCTAGTGGATTTTTTCTTGCATGAGGGCTGAATTTAGACTTACAGGATATCGGGATTTCACTATCTACTCAGCGACGCCGAAAATGTGAACACACTTCCCTAGGGGTACTGGGTTTTACACAGGCTGATTGTGGACTTAGACGTCTTCGGGAATGTCACAACTAATTCAGAGGCCCTGAAAACTATGAAAGGAAAGTGCGAATTACGTTTTCGAAGTGTAAGTCCGTATGCGTGTGCTCGCACTTGTGCGCATTGTGGTGCAACGCACTATTCATCAATTTTTAAACCGCGCCAGCTGCAACTGATGCTTCGGAGGAAAAAAATATATTATAACATTTTTTGTAAGCAATTTTATAATCTATACAATTCATAATGACAGTTTTTACGATAAAACGCACCAATGAAGATATATGTTCTAGGAAAACCGTTTTTCGTGACTTTAGACCTCGATTCCATTTTTTAGTACAACTCGGATCGACGAGGACTTTTGATATTTCATTTGAAATGACCTTAAGACCAAATTTCATCTCTATGCGAATTTTTGTTTTCTGTTATGTCTATTTTTCCTGGACTATAAGATCGCTTCAAATGTCTCCAACTGTCGGCAAAGAGACAATAAGAAACGTGTAATTCATCAATCCCGAAATGGCCCCTGAGTGTCTTCATTTGAAATTGTTTGAACACAAGTTACAGTTGAAGACACTCAGGGGCCAATTAACCTTCAACTCAATGATATTCAACATGGCAGTCCTAGAAATCAACAAGATCACTAACAGACCAGAACAGGATAATACAATAAACGCAACAAATGGCAACATGGGAATATCAGGACAAATAAATGCACACGAACCTTAAATTGATACATTTTAACAGCTCACAAGAAATATTCACGGACGTTAAGTCTTTTGCAAAAGGATGTTGGAATACGTATCTGAGTATCGCCGCATTCTTAAAACTGTACTTAGGGCAATAAATAAAATATGAAAAACAAGTTCACACACTCATCATTAAAAAGTATTTCGTATTAATATTCCTTTCAAACAGCTTTCTTTACAACTACAGCCTTTGGGTAAAGACAAAAAAAAAGACTTTCTCATTCAGATAATTCAGACAAAAATATATTGCTAAAGCATATGCCAAACGTGCGACAATATCTTGTTTGCATCGAAACGAATTTCAAAATAACCACAAATTATTCAGTTTTCAATAAGGATTAACATTTGTAACCTTCACGTTTTTATAATATACACACACATGTGGCGTACTGGAGTTATAAAACGTAATCATCTTCACTGCTGCTGAAATCTACAATACGTTCTGTACCCAAACCAATTAGTACTTCTGCACAATCTACGCTTACATAGTGGGCATGAATCTGAGAAAGTTCTAATTCGTTCTCAATATTTAACATGGATTTTGCAACTAACAGTACTTTCAAACGAAATACACAATAATTCGATGAAAGAGTTTACTAACGCTGTGCAAGCGTAATGTTTACACATTCAGTCTCATTTCTTTAGTTCTACCTATATCTGCGATCTAAAGACAAGAAAATTTACCGACTAAAAATCACTTAAGTAACAGAAATCTAAGGCAAATTTTCCACGACCTTGTTTGATTTTAGGACATTAACTTTTACCCACATAAATTGTAAAATTTAAATATCGTTTCAACAATTGTGACACTATGCAAAAATTCGTTATATCTTTGTTCAGTAAATGTCAAACTGACTACACGTAACAGATGAAGAATTAAACATACACCGATTCATCAATACAACACTATTTAGGTGACTCCAACAAGAGTTACACGATATTTACAACGCGTCTTAGTAAATCAGTTCTGACGCGTCGAATTTCTTGGAAACCTGCCATAGCAAGGGGTATAAGCTCTTAACCCGATGGTGCAGCAATACTGGCCACGAACAAAAATTCATGTAGATTACAGGAGAATCATTTAAATTCAATCGCAAAATTGTTTGAATAGTCGCACTCCAAAACCAAGGAATTCAAATCCATGTCTTCTTATGTCATGTTCCATCTATACAAATATTAAAGAGTTTATGCGTCTGTATAATCTGCTGTGTGTTTTCGCAGCGTAGCACAGAGACGGATAGGCCAAGGAGCTTCAAAATTGCTCATGCATTCTCCAGACGAAGTCTGAGAACAAAACCCAAAGAATGGGATGAAATTTGATTTTTTTTTTTAATTTAACATTCAACATCTTTTGATTTAAACCTGGCGCAGAGATTTCAAAGCTCAGATCTTCGAAATTCGGCATTGTTGTCTAGTGTTTGTCCACGTGGACCTCCAACTTTTTTTCGATATCGGCAATTCCACGTACAGTGGGCCAGGGTTGTGCGGACTGGTATTAAATACTTGTTCAAAATAATTTCATCGCATTCCACAACTGTAAGTACTCACGTAAGCGTCTGGATTTTCAGCCCTTAAGATGCAATTTGCGAGTCTTCAGTCAGTTTCCACTTTGGCATTTTTTTTCTCTTAAAAGAGTCCAAAATTTCTTTCATCAACTCGCAAAACGGAATTTCGCTTAAAATATCTAAATACATTTAACTAATAGAAAATTTTCTGAGGAATTAGATTGTTTTTGAATCTCCATATCCCAATACATGGCTCTCATGCTTCGTCAAATTCTAAGTAAAAAACCAGTACGTCTCATTTCACAAACATATAGCTCCATGTAAATATAGATTCATTCGCCCCTAAGGAAATAACGTGAGTGCTCACGTGGACTGCATCCGTAGTCCAAAAGTCTTCCTACTACTGAAAAGCAATAATTTAGATTTATTTTGTATGGACTCATACGCTCATGGAATACAGTCACACAACGAAGAAACAATCCAAACACTAGGACTAAAGGACTGACAGTGAGTATCGTGCTAAAACATGCGGGAGGAGACAATGTTTTGAGCGAAGGTAGTAGAGGGGAGGGCAGCCAGTGCTTTCACCAAGCACCCGAATCGCCTTGCACTGCGCGGAAAGGTCTCCTCATAGAAATAATAATAGGGGAAGAGATTTCAACACACAAGTCAATGCGGAGTTAATACACATTAATACCCTTTCCGAGAAAAAGTAGACTCCACAGAAAAAATTATACATATATCCAAAGCTATAAACCATATTGTGTAGAACAGTGGTTCCCAAAATATTTTAGTCCCGTGGCGTTCTTGTTCTAGGTATCTTCCCGGTCAACGCCAATATAAACAACATATTGTACAGTAGAATGATTTTTTATCATAATACGTCGATTACTCTTTACATATTAGTATAATCGTAACAGTGAACAGTTATAGAGATAAATAGATGACGATGTAACATTATACAGATTGTGTATAGGGATTTATTAGCAGAAAATATTTAAATTTATTGCGCCCCTAGGCACACATTCGAAATTGCTAGTCTAATGGCATATCATTTTCCAAGTCAGGCGTAACGCTACAGCAACGACCAAATATTGAATATATTGTAATACATAGGATAAATAATAACAGAAGAATAAGAATTTATTATCCTTTCCCGACACCTACTCCATAACTTAAATTATTTTTCTCTAAATCAGTAATTTTTATTCTTCTTGCATTTTTTAATGTTTCTTTAATGCTCAAATTTACGTTTAAATCAAACAAATATTAACATATAAGTTTAAATTATATATTCATAGGGCCAAAAGCTATACGTTCCCAATATGCAAAAGAGCAGCAGCAATATTCGTAACATCACATTTTCATTTAGATATCCTCATTATTACTTCTTTGAAATGAGTGTGACATCTTTGGGACTTGAAAATTGAATAGTACCACTCAATTGTCAAGACTATTCTAAGAGGTGGTAATTAGCCATTCATATCAAATAAACAATTTAAATTATTGTAACCTCGTAACATTGAATTACTTTACACAAAAAATCAAGCTTGAGAAAAGGAAAAAAACTCGAGTCGAGACACAAGAGCGTCCGTCAAGAAGTCTTAAGATCGATGGAAGAGGGAGAATCGTAGAAAGAAGCCTAGACCAGTAGTCGGTCACCGCCTCAGTCCGTTGCTGCCGCCGCTGCCATTATTCACCGCCGCCGCCGCCGCCGCACAAGAGGCGTCCTTGACAGCGCGGAGGGCGAGAGCACGAACAGTCAGTCGCTTTTTTGCACAGCGGCGGCAGCGTCCACGGGAGGGGGGAAAGAAGGAGGGGTTACAGAGAAAGGGAGGGGACCGCGGACTCAAGGAGGCTTTTTATACAGCCATTCGCTACCCCACTACTTCCTCGCTTTCGTCCGTCTTTATAATTTCCAAGTGCACTCTCCACGTTTGATTACTAATATTAACTGTTGCGCCCGGAGCGGGTTTTATTCGTTTCGTTCATTATTTACTCACTGACTCAGGCCATGAGGTCTCCTCTTTCACCTAACCACGGTTTGGGTCAGGGGACCAGGGAGGAGAGATGTTAGGTACCGAACCCACGTTGACCCGGAGTACTTGATGGAAACTCCAACTGAAAACCTCATCTAGTTCGTCTAGCGGGGAATCGCACACACGATATGTTACTGAGCAGAATGAAGGACGTTAAAATCCTTTCATACCCACCCCCAATAAAAAACATTGATATTAGTTACGTGGCAAGGGGAGGGTTGGGTCAACATAATATTACAGTGTGACACGGCGGAACGGGGAGATTAAAAAACTCGCTCGCCGTAATATTACTACAATTCTAACAGCAGATCCCAGCTTTCTTACCCAAAGTCACCCCCGAGATTCAACTGGTCTCTTTCCGGTGGTTTCCGAAAAAAATAACGATTTCATCGGATTCTATTGCAGAAAGAAGTTACTCTCACGAATTTTCTGATCTTCAGATGTCTGCGATTTCTTACAGCTCTTATCCATAATATCACCTCTTCACGAAAAAAAAAATCAATATCCCTTTCATCGACTCCCTAACAAGAATTTATTTTAAAATTTCACAAAATTATTAAAACATTCACAGAATTTGCAGTTGCCCAGTCTCCCCCTCATATCCATAAAACACCGCTCATGTTCAACACAATTCCTTTCTTCATAATTAACGATTACTCCGCCAGACGCGAATTTCGTAATTACTCATCTGCTAAGCACGGCTAATTACTCTCTCTTCCAATATCATCTAGCATTCATCAATCACCAGAAGCCAAGACATCCCAGCCCTTCTCAATCTTCTTCCCCAGATCCAAAGAAGCTGTCCGGGAATTCATACAAGTTATTCACAATAATGTAATTTAATCGTCCACCCTCAGGTCTAATATAAATTGAAGCGTCCTCGGGAGAGAGATGAGGTTCCCTTATTAAGACGAATCGTGACCATTTTTACGAATTGGAAACAAATATTTTTACGAATTGGAAACAACAGTGATGTTGAAGATTATTATGAAAGCTGTCCATATGATGTATAACAAAATGTTGATAAGATATGACTTGTTAAAAAGAAAGTTAAAAAGAAAATTGTTTTAAATATGAATTATACTTCCAAAATTGAATATCTGACTTAAAAAACGTCTATTTGACACTTAAGTGAACAACACAATAAAACGGAAAACTATTAACTTTATGGTAGTATTTTAGTATGTTTAATATTCTCCAAACTATAATAATAATAATTGTTTCGGAGGGAACCCCTTGACTTAGATAAGCCCACAGTTACAATTTTATATTGTAAAGTAGCACATTGTATAACGTAAACAGTCGGAAAATATTGATTTAGATTGAGCATTAGATTGAGAATAACAATGACACATTATTGTCGATGACTGGGAGCGCCCATGCTCTGAGTCAAGGTGGGGTGAACCACCAGCGAGTTTGTTGGAGTGTAGTCCCAAATCTGGGGGTGAACTGCCGACAAACAACGAGGGTCGATTAACTAAAGAAAAATACAAATTAACTAGGATATATAATACTTGACCAATAAAAAGTAGCTTCTGGGAATTACTGCTTTCCCAACCAAAATAAATAGTCTTATTACGTCAATTTCATTATATTAGAATATTTATCTAAAAAAACCTTAAGCTCGTTTATTGATTTCGAGAAATTACGTCGATTGAAGCAGATTCCCACACAAATATTTTAAAAAATAAGTAATGAAAACAATGACAGTTAAAGTTCGAGAGCTGCATCTTGCTAGTTTGCGCAATACTTCTTCATAAAATTCGTTTCTTAAAAAAATACTTTTATTCTTACACTTTATAAAAAAAGTCATCAAAATCTTTTGGCACAATTCGAGAGAGAGAGAGAGTTTTCATCAAGAGTAACAAGAGATTTAAAGAAATCACTTGACAATTGGGTGAAAACTGAACAAAATCCCCACAAATTTGACTTCAACACGCTTAATTTTATAATAACTTGAGAGATAGAGTTATTGAACACTTATCAACATGCAAATCGATACATTACTGAATGCTTGTTAATTATCTATTGTGACTTTATAACCGAAAGTAAAATGATAATTATTTTCAAGGTATGTGCTGATTGCCGGAATAACGTATAATTACACAGTTATCAATTACATTTGAGACAACATTTGAACAGAATCAAGTTTTCTAATATGATTTTTATGAACATTTATAATATATTATTCCTCATAATATGCCAAAGAAAATATAAAATATCCGACCATCAAGTCTTTGCCGAGAAATTTCCTTCCTTGAGACAAATGCTCTAAATCCACTTTTTTTTCATGAAGTGTTTCAAATTCACGAGAAGATATCCCCCCCCACCCAGAAAAAAAGCGCTTCAACTTGACGGAAAAGCAAACAGCCTCTAGAGTCAAAATCGTAATCTAGTTCTCCTGATGAACAACTTTCTTTTTTTAATTAACCCTCTAGAAACAGTGGCGCCAGAATTGCATTTGTACTTTTAAATCAGTATGTCGTCATAAGAAAAGATGTTTCACAAATAAGGGCAATTAATCCTTAAAAATTCTACCATTGGTAGTATATAGTTGTAACATAAGTTCAATGTAGAATAAGTTGTGTTCAAGCAACAGTTATTTACATCCTTTTGTTCACAATATTGCATGCCATTTCACACATCCAAGTTTGAATTAACATGCAAAAAGTTGTAAACGCCATATAACGTTAATTTAATCGCGATGCTTATTCCTGGTCGGTTTTCTGGGCAACTGAGGAAACTCCTAGCTCCTGATGAAAACCAAGAGTCTCTGCGCAATTGAGAAAAAAACGTCCTACAAGCCCGGAGAATTCTGGGCAAATGATACCCGCCTTACCTTTCCATCACCAAAATAAATAGAAAACTCTAAACAGATCATTACGAACGTAAGATAGTATAGAATACGCATATATTATCATAAGCGGAAGCCCTAAAAAGAAAAATCCACCACTTCTACCTGGGTCTACATAATCGTCTTCATGGTTCCGAAAATGGCGCTTCAAAATAAACGAAGCCAAATCTGTCAAAACCACATTCACCCTCAATAGAGAAACATGCCCGGAAATCGTACCCGCCAATAAACCAATTCCTCAAAGTGACACAGATAAGGATCTAGGAATGACTTTAGAGAGACGACTTAACTGAAAAGAACACATTAAATAAAAGCGAAAACACTTAGATATAAAATTCAAAACTATGTACTGGTTACTAGGTCGAAAATCAGCACTATCATTCCATAACAAGTTACTGATATACAAAGCAATACCTAAACCAATATGGTCCTATGGAATACAACTGTGGGGAACTGCCTCCACCTCTAACATTGAAATCCTACAAAGATTCCAGTCGAAAACGCTATGCATTGTCGCCAACGCACCATGGTACATCACAAATGCCTCTCCACCAGGACTTGCGCATCCGAACACTAAGGCAAGAAATTGCAAGTTACTGTTCAAATTATTTAAACAGTCTTAATATACACCCCAATTATCTCGCCATGAATCTGCTCGACAATAGTGACTATAGAAGTCGCCTCAAACGCCACCATCCTTTAGATTTAGTGACTAGATTTTAAATACATATTTTCATTTACAATCTAATTTTTTTTTCTCAATGTACATTTTAAGTAACACTGTACTTATGTATTTTTACTTTTTATTTTTACTCCTTGTGCAATATTTGAGTAATGTTCATTTTGTAAGAACAAATTGCAAATAAAGATCAATGATCTAAAAAAAAAATTTCCTCCATCGCCGTGCATCCGCGAGTCCTACGCAACTCACATCACGCGCACATTGAACTGACCCGCTTCATTCGTCTTCCGTGGACTAAACACCCACTCGCTGGACACGTCTGTCTCACTTTCACTCATTCAGGTAAAACAGCAGCAACCGCCGCTACCACCACCATCGCCGCTGCACCAGTCGTTCGCCTGACACACTTTTCCCCTCGACCCCAACGAACTCCTCTTGTCCGTCTGTTCGTTCGTTCCACCGACCAGCCGACCGCTAGCGGAGGGGGCAGTGGTGGTGGTGACGTGGGCGATGGGCAAGGGGTGAAGGAGGGAGGGGGTCAACCGACACGAGGCGAGTGCTCCCGAACACTGGCCATCACAACACACTCTCATGACAGATGTAAGGAAGGGGGCATTCATTAATAGCTTGTGACGGAGCAACACGTGACAAACGAAAACTGCATTCTACATTCATAATAATGTACTCGGTGAAATTTCTAAATCATCTCCCGAAATATTTAATTCCCTTTCAAACAATATTCGAGCACATTACAAGCGACCCGTCATAATTTCCCGCGGCGAGTTTTTCTTGTTACGTCGCAGTTTTAACTTCGTTATAACTTGTATGGATACAAATAGCATTACTAAAAACAATATCTAAGTTGAAAGTTTTATTTAAAGTCATATCGCAGCGATGTAAGAGCTCAGAAGCATTCTTCTAAATTCCTAATTACTCATTCATTTTTATCTTCGTTAAATACACAAAACTAAGAACGCGTTTTATTTTCAATGTTTTATTTCTTACTACCTAAATTACCCACCACTACTTAAACACATCTCTTAATATTTACACTCGGACTATTTGGATTAAGCTTCAGAGATATGTTTACGCTGCCAAGTTGTTTTGTAAAACTATTTGAAGCGAATAATATGGTCGTACATTATTTTCACGTGTCTCAAACTATTTACGCATCGCGCGTGAAGATACCTCTCCGACGATTGGTTCCGCATTCATCGTCATAAGTCGGCTGGTTAATTAAAAAAAAATTCACAAATTACACATCCAAACATTCCTCGAGAAATACACTATCCATTCAGTAATTAATAAGAATGGATTATTTCTCCATTTCATACTGAGAATAATAATAATAATAATAATAATAAATTTATTGTCAAAAAACAGTACAAACTGCGTATGACCACGTGGAGGGAAAAAAAAACTAATTTACTCTCCGGAAGCAAGCAAGGGACCATCCCATCAATTCCGATCAAGGGCCCTAAGGCAGAGGCGGATTCAAAAAATTCAGCAAAAATTCCTAGATAAGATAAAAAGTTAGCTGCGAGTTATAATACTAATAGAATGTCAATATGTTTGTAATTTTAAGCAAAAAATTACATGTAAGTTATTATCGAACTATAGATTATTCTGAGTATAGTGCTTAAAAATCAAAAGAATTGAAATAACACTAAATTCACGATTTATTGTTACAATAGACCCGCCCCTAGACAAAGCCTAGAGAACCTGTATGATAAATCCGCCTCTACCCGAAGGAAAACCGGAGAAAAACCCGGGCCAGGATGGGTAGGATGGGTTCAAAGAAACGAAGAGAATATATTGATATTCTCTTCGTTTCTTTGAACTACCGAAACACTATTGAGAAACGATAATGGGGCTTACCTCCACCACATGAGAAATCTGAAATCTCATTTCTAGCCAGAACGCGGAGACCCGCGGCCGAATTCTTGGCGCTCAGCGAATTAATCCAACCGCGAAATAGTATAGTCTTTAAGAGTGCCAAATCAATTCGGCCAGCCACAACGCAACGCATGTTTATGGAAGTGGAGTAATTTGAGACGCACAGACGTAATCACTGTAGTGTTCCGAGTACACTGTAATTATGGTTTACGGGTACTCATACTACATTCAAATGGCAATTACATTGCAAACAGGGCTTTTCAGTTTATTATATATTAGTCCAAGTCATGTAACTATGCCGAAAATTATCCAATATGGCTTCCCAACTCGAATTGCCAACTTCTACGAATTCAAAGTATATCCAACTGAATATTTATAGTAGTCACGAAAGCGACTATTTACTGTAAAGAAATATAATTTGATAACAAAAGGTAATATTCGTTCCACATGATCGATGCAGGAGGAACAGAATAGCGCCACAAGAGCAAGTGCATTGAATTGATGATTGAAGCGATTGATTTACGTTTACTGAAACCCGAATACCCTGCCAAAATAACTAACTAAGGTACTTTTACAAATATAATTACTCTTATGGACAATGGCGAAGTAAAAGTGTTGGCTACACTGTGCACAAGCGCTATACCAACATCAAGCCAATTAGAAATAATTTATTTCGAAGAGAGCTGTTACAAACTGCCCATGACCATGTTGGGGACAAACTAATTTACTGCGACTAATATATAATAAACTAATAAACACGATGCATATCTGTTCGTGTTTTTTTTTTAAGTTACATTTCTCGAAGCAAAGAAACACGACTTCGAGTACAGCACGTGGTGTTCGCTGCTTCCAAAAACACAAATATCGAAAGCCTCTCGGCCAGAGACGGTGAGGAAGGATGACGCAGTCCATCAAAGGTATGTCCGAAGCTGTAACACCTTGATTAGAAGTCAGTCGATACACCTGCCCGGTGAATCCAATTCAAATTCAAAAATATCATGGCTAAAACGTACACGTGGACGTTACAATCATTTCCTTCAGTTTTGGAACTTTATTAGAGATGGGGCCACGTGGAACTATTTCATCTTTACCAAAAATTAAGGGTCAGAATATTCTTTTGAATGAATTCCTGAGGAGCCAACCATAATGGGTCATCATTCAACTTCGAAAAACATCATTTTTCTCTATGAAAAGTACATACACAAAAAGACCTTACTATTAGAATGCGCAATTTCTTTTAAAAACATTCAATCAATTTTCAATGTCCGAAAGTTTTGGGTAGTTTCTTAAAAAGGAATTAAAGTATTCGTGGTAGTTTTGCTTTCCGTTTAATTTACGAATGTTAAACTTGATTCCTCTCCCAGGGAACACCACCTTAACGAAGCACTGTCCGTGCAGGTGGCGAGGGTTTGCGCGTACCAATGTAGCTGAGAGCTATGCCGGCGGTAGTGTAACTACCAGCAGGGCCTTCCAAACCGGACAGGTCTCTGTCGAGGTACTCGACAAAGTGTGTTCCACAACGCCCTATTTTCCCCAACCAAAACCCTCCTCCTTACCACCTGCTACATTGTAGGAGGGGGAGGGATCCCCAAAGGCTAAGGGAAGGAAAACCCCGGCAGAGAACCTAACAGCAGGTCTGCAGGCTGCGAGAGAAACCAGCAGAATCGGATGATGGGTTGATACCCCGTTTATCTTAAATTAATTTATCTTAAAACCTCAAGATTGGCCTCGGAACGATACGGCTAAACGGAGACGAATCAGGCGAATGAATATGGATTTTGGCACATGGAACGTTAGCACATTGAAGAAGGAAGACTTAAAGTGCTATTGCAGCGTGTTAAAGAATACAATCTGAAGTTGCTGGCTGTTCAGAAGACATGTAGGAACGGGAAGGAAATATGGGATACAAGGCAATACACAATTTTTAGTAGTGGTAAAGAGAAGAGTATGAATACGGGAGGAGTGGTTTTTGTAGTGGAACGATCCTTAAAAGAATGTAATTTTAGATCAATTAGTGAAAGACTATGCTACATTAGGACAAAAACTCAACTTTTTAATATGACCCTACGGAAGAAAAGGACGAACTAGTTAAAGACTCATTCTATGAACAGACGGATAAAATATTTGAAGAGCTACCATCTTATGATGTCAAATTATTTGTGGGCGATTTTAATGCACAGGTGGGACGGGAAGAAAGCTATGTAGGAACGATTGGAAGGCATAGTCTACACGACAGATCTAACGATAATGAACATAGGATTATTGGTTTTGCTACAACTCACAATATGGTTATTAGCTCAACATGCTTCCCACACAAAGAGGCACATACAAGAACATGGCAAAGACCTGAAGGTGAATCCTATACCCAAATAGACCACGCCTTCACTGGAAGAGAGAGAGAGCTTCATGTGTAATGGATGTCAGAAGCCGATGGGGAGCAGATTGTGGATCAGATCATTACCTTGTCAAGCTGAAATTCAGATGTCTTATTCCACACATACAAGGGAGAGAATCAATACGTGTAGAAAATATGATATAGCAAAACTTAAAGTGAAAGGAATACGCTCAAAATTTGAAGAAGCGATGAAGCTGCAGCTGTCTCAGGTGTGGACACAGGAGCAACAAGATACAACAGAGGAACACCCGGAAGTAGTTTAGAACAGTATGACAAAAGCAGCAGAACAGACACCGGGGTTCGAAAAACGGAAAGACAAAAATTAATAGTTTGATGAGGAATGTGGAGCAGCTGTTCAAGAAAGGAATAAAGCATACAATAATTTTCTGAGTAGACCACACCAGAACAAAGAAGCAAGAACTTGACGAAAGGAATAGAGAAGTTAATAAACTCTGCAGAAGAAAGAAACGAGCTTGGTTAAGGGAGAGAATGGAAAGGATAATTCTCGGCCCTATACTCTTTTTATTGTATGTGAACGACATGTCATCATCCACATCAGATTGCAAAATGATTCTTTTTGCTGATGACACTAATTTACTGTGTAAGCACGCCAATGCTCAAAAAGTTTCGTCTAACCTTTCGACTGGGTTTCATGCAAATCGTCTCATTGTAAACACTGACAAAACAGTGTCTGTCATTTCACAATAGTAATACAAAATCTTTACCCCAGGTTTCTCTTTCTTTAAACGGAACACAATTAAAAACTGTTACGAATACAAAATTCTTAGGTCTCCATATTCAAGACAACCTCAAATGGAATTGTCACATTGACAATCTTACTTAATTCCCAATTAAGCAAATTGTGTTACACATTCCGAAACTTAGTTAACACAGTCCACGTATTTCCCGTTGCGTATATTTTGCAAACGTTTACTCCCATTTACGTTACGGCATTACCTTCTGGGGTAATTCCGGTCAGAGTATTCAAACTTTCAGAATTCAGAAGAGGATAGTTCGGATAATTTGTAAATCTCACCCCCGAAACTCTTGTAAACCTTTATTCAAGGAATTAAATATCTTAACACTTCCCTGCATTTATATTTATGAAACAGTCGTGTTTGTTAAGACCGAATTACTGAAGTGCCACCCTTTCTTTATACGAAACAGTCTCGTTCACGAACACTATACACGCAATAGTAGTAATATTCATCGCCCTAGAGTGTCAACCACTCTTTGCCAAAAAGGACCTTATCATTCGGGAATCGTTCTATATAATTCCCTGCCCAAGAATATAAAAGACATTATGAAATTGAATATCTTCAAATCCGCGGTTAAAAACTACCTCCTGCACCAGTGCTTCTACACTGTAAAAGAATTTATTGATTTTAATAAAAGTTAAATTCGTCTTGTACTTTATCACGCCATTGCTGTAGCACTTTTTAAATAACTTATAACAATTTCAAAAACTATTTTCTTGCATGATTGTGTTGCCGTATGGCTCATATTAATTTAGTTTTATGTGTACTCAACTTTGGCACGGTTGTGTACATTAATTCTGTAGCCCCATCCTGGCCCGGGCTTTTCTCCGTTTTTCCTTCGAGTAGAGGCGGATTTCTATGCAGGTTCTCTACGCATTGCCTAGGCGTGTTTATTGTGAATTTAGTGTTTTTTCAACTCGTGATTTTTAAACACTATACTCAGAATAATCTATAGTTCGATAATAACTTATACATGTAAATTTACAAACATATTTGCGTTAAATTACAAACATATTGACATTATATATGTATTATAACTCGCAGCTGTTTTTTTATCTTATCTAGGAACTTTTGAACCCGCCTCTGCCTTAGGGCCCTTGATCGGTATTGATGGGATGGTCCCTTGCTTGCTTCCGGAGAGCAAATTAGTTTATTGTCCTCCACGTGGTCATACGCAGTTTGTACTTTTTTTGACAATAAATTTATAGATATGAGGAAGTTCGGTTTTGTAGAGAAGTATTTCAGACCCGATCAGAAATTGTAAAAGATAAAGACGGGAACTTGTGCTGCGCAAGGAAAACATCTCGAAAACATGGGCAAGGTACTTTGAAGATCTCCTTAATCAAGGAAATGATAACACACAAATCCAAGAAGCATTGGGAAGAATAACAGCAAATGATGACGGGGAAACATTGGTACCCCTATTGGAGGTGCAATTAGCTATTAAAGGATTAAATAACAGGAAGTCCCCAGGATATGATGATATACCCTCAGAGCTTATAAAAAAACTGTTCTATCAAAATGGTGAAAGAAATTCATAATTTAATTGTTTCCATATGGACATATGAAAAGTTGCCAAAAGTGTGGAACAAAAGTGTGATATGTCCAATACATAAAAAGTCAGGTGACAAATTAATCTGTAAAAATTATAGAGGTATTGCATTGCTCAGTAATGCATACAGAATCTACACATCTATCCTTAAGAGAATGTTGGAACCTTGTGCAGATAAAATTATTGGAGAGTATCAGTCGGGCTTCAGAGGAGGCAGATCAACAACAGACCAGCTCTTTACAATGAAGCAACTACTGGAGAAAAACTGGGAATACAATACAGATGTTCATCAGATATATGTAGACTTTAAACAGGCGTATGACACGGTGAGACGGGAACATTTAGTGACAATATTACATAATTCACGGGCACACGTAAAAATTAATACTGTACTGTCCCAAGAGTTTGAGGTGACGCAAGGCCTGAAACAAGGAGATGGACTAGCACCAATGTTATTCAATATGATGTAAGAATATGTGATAAGACATGTGAATATAGACACCAAAGGGACGTTATTACAAAGGTTAGTCCAAATTATAGGGTATGCTGATGACATATGTATAATAGGAATAATGAAAAACCCGACAATAGAAATGTATAAACACCTAGAGGAACACAGCAATGAAGTTGGTCTCCAAATCAATAAAGAAAAAACGAAAGTTATGCTGAAAAAGAAAAGTCAGAGTAGAAATATCAAGCAGTTGGAAATGCATGGTGGCAATATAGAAATTGTGAGCAGGTTCTGCTACTTGGGTACGGTAATAAATGATAAGAACAAGGAAATGGAAGACATAATAGCAGCCTCTTTGATAGACAGAGTGAAGCGAAAGGTACCAAGGCGTTTTTTTCGGTCCAGTTAATGAGAATGGAATGTGGAGAACACGATACAACCAAGAACTGTACGAATTATATGAAGATGTGGCTGTATCTAACTTTGTGAGGTTGAAATGACTGGAATGGGCAGGCCATGTAATAAGGACGGAGAATGACCGAATACCAAAGAAGACATTAACAGGGAAACTTGAAGGTAGAAGATCTAAGGGTGGGAGGCAAGATTGGTAGGATGCCGTTATAGAGGATGCCACCACACTGTTCCGAATACGAGGATGGAGAATAAGCGCGGAGGATAGAAAAAGATGGAAGGCGAAGATAGAGGAGGTGAGGACTCGGCTACAGGCTAAAGCACCATGAGAAGAAGAAGAAGAAACTTGATTCAGTTCGAAGATTCTCCATCTAAGATTATCTTGTAGAACGCACAGACATAATTCCATAAATGGGTATTTGCTTAGTAAGAG
This sequence comes from Laupala kohalensis, assembly GCA_002313205.1. Classification (NCBI taxonomy): domain Eukaryota; kingdom Metazoa; phylum Arthropoda; class Insecta; order Orthoptera; family Trigonidiidae; genus Laupala; species Laupala kohalensis. The sequence goes on from NNCF01130644.1 coordinate 721,722, forward strand.
GTAATGTATCCAAATCTTTTAACAAAAACGATTCTTTTCTATACCACGAAGAAAAATTCTATTCTTTATTTACTTTTCCCTTCCGACTTTTCACTTTCCAAGTGCGCAGTATGTACAAGGAAAGTATAGCAAGCGGTCGAAAAGAAAATTTGGAGATCTCTTCCGAACTTCACGAATCGACTACAGGTGAGTACCTTTTCAAATTTAAAAAAAAGAATTTGGTTCCCCAAATAACTCACGAACAAATTGATGCATGGAAACCAAGCTTAACAATTGACTTTGAAATCAAACATTTGCTCATTCTGGTTTCTAAAAATTCAAATTTTTTGAAATTTTAATAGAAACATTTTATAGTACTTGAAATTTTGCGTACATCCTGCTAAATAACATTTCCGTACTACGGACCGATCTTGAGATACGGCAAAAAATCTTGGTAGCGCGTTCTAAATTTAAAACTGTTCTGATGTTAAAGTTGTCAATGCTACATATGAAACCGAGTGAAATTTGCATACAACTATAAGATATGGAGGAAAGTAGTATCTATCATATTACTCAGGTAAATAATATAGTCTTGCCACATAAAAGTAAATTATATTTTCCTACAGAATATATGATAGGTTTAATTTTCCAGTTTTAATATATTTTCTTTTCGAAAACGATTTTCGGAATATATTTTTTTGTTAATGAGTATAAGTAGAAAGTTGAGTGGAGCACGCACACCAGAGTTTTCTATGAAATAGAAGAGCCGTCTCATGTGGATAGACACTCGTACCTTCAGGGCTCGGGTATAACTGGAACAAGTTCAGAGCGCATCGCCGAGATCCGGGTCTGGAAACCGGTCGAGTCTCGGAAGGGTTTCCGAACGCGGAACGAGAACACGTCGGGGAGAAAAGGAGAAATGGACAGGGAAGAAGGGAAGGGTGAAAAGCGAACGAGAAAACATCATTACATTGTTTTTCCTCCAACTACATCCAAAAAAGAGAAATGTTGACGGAAACGTAACTTTGTACAATAAAAAATTAACTATTTTAATCATAAAGTAATGATTTGGAAGTAGTAAGCAACAGCATGTATAAGTTTTAAACATAAAAACTCCACGAAATAATTAAATTAACACAATATTTATAGTATCTCTGTCGTGTTGTATGTCAAAGGAAATACCTTTAAATACTCAGCAAAAGTACTGCTTAGGAATCTTCCCACAGTTTTTAATAATCTGATCGAACTATTTTTCCGATAATTGACATAACTTTTACAAGAGGTCAAATTGAAATAAAAGTCTTTTTTAAACGAGTTATAATTTGCGTTAGACATCATAGTATTGCAACGTCAACGGGTTTATGTGTAACTAATTTCAGTCCATTTACGTAACGGAAACTGGTTCAAAGATTACTTGCAAGAATTCAACTAAACAAACTAAAATGTAGTTAAATAAAAGCTTGTACATACTACCTCGCATAAAAATGCCTTCCACGCTCGATAGGTGTGGTTTCAATTCCTCCAAACGCACAGCTCCAAAGAACAGAGAGACGTTCTCCAATGGGCAATTTCCCTCAGATCATTCAGACGAATGTCGGGTCGGTCCCTTCGGAATCCACGACAATCCCACATATCAGGCTCTTCACCAAAACGAGGCTTTGAACACGACCTTGTGGTTTCACAGTTATGTTTTCCGCAGGAAAAAAACTAATTTGTCTTGTTTTCGGCTCAGCTAAAAGGGCCCCAAAAATTTCTATAATTGTCGATAGTTTATTTTCGATAAATAATTGTTGATTCATTATTGGCCGTACATGTTAAATTAAAATACCTGAAGAAAGTTTAGATTTGTTTGTGTGATACATGAAACAACATTATTGGAATTCACACTTTTTCATTTATCCGTAACATTGTGGGGAGGGGTAGAAGAGTTGGGGGAAGGGGGAGGTGGTGTGAGGAGGTCTCAAATTTAAAATTTGCCCTACCCCCAAAAACCTCTCGGCGGCCCTGGATTTCAATCTCGTTGTATCCATCACATGCCATTTATTGCATTTATACTATTTAACTAGTATAATTTGAGTGTATGTTGTCCTTCCGTTTCAAACTTTTAATTGATTTTTCGGCCACTTCCACGTTTCCGGTCGAGCACAAACTTTACAAATATGTGTGGTTTAAATAACAATAGATGATTATGGTACCGTTGAGATGATGTGATGATGGAGGTGGGTACTGACACTCCTTAATAGCATCTGGTGGGACAGTCGAGTTTGTGCTACTTTGTTCTGTTATTATGAGCACATTCATTACACATGATGAAGAGAGTCTGATGATGGATGTGGGCACTAGAACTTCCCAGTGACGTATGGTACGACAGTCGAATTTGTGCTCATTTATATGAAAATATCACAGGCGAAAAAGTATAAAAAATAAGCTTTTATTCAAAAAGTATTATACTAAATTCACGTTCACACTGTCATGCAGAATATTACTTGAATTCAATTTTCCGTATCGCTCATTAGCAGCTTCATCGACGACACATTGTGGTTTCTTCCAGGAGGTTCAATTCAAACTTTTGACATATGCCCTTTCATACATTTACGCAATATCGTCGTCAACTCTTCAAGATACTGGTCGAGTAATGACCCTTCAGCAGCCCAAACACAATAGACAGGCGATAGTTGTCACTAACAAAGATGACCAGAAGACACAAAGACATAAGTGCTCTCAGGACCAGAAACTGAACCATAGCTACGTATTCTGCCCGCTCAAATTACATGTGTAAATGACTTTTCTTATGCCCATAACTGAAAAACGCCAATTTCCTGTCATGTCATTGTAAACGAGAGATATATGTTTACAGTTCCTTACGTATTACATATTTTACAGATACGCGAGTTTATCGGTCGTTTTCACGATGACAATGGAATAAGATCAAAAATTCCAACGGAAAATGTATTTCCGTACTTTCTGCAAATCAACACGTAATATAACCAAATCATCAGATACAATAATACCCAACGGTCAATGGATATGTGTGTTCCTGTTCTACATGACTGGAAAGAGCAAGTCACACAAAAGTATCGGACTTCAGAACATTAAAAAGATCTTATTGTTCCATCTTTCACCTTTTCTTTTCCGAGATGATATTAAAAAATTACAACAAGAAAAGAAGATATTTAACCCGTTTACTTTTGAGTCCTAACACGACAGCTCTGATCGCGTTGGATAATTAACAATATACGGATTTCAATTGAAAGTATTTGAAACTATATTTTTGTATCCATATGGACGGCCTAAATTATTAAAGTAAATGAGTTTAGACATAAAAACACATCACACACGTTAGTTTTCAACCTTTCGACCGATACGAGAAAGACGAGGCATTATGTGAGTTTTCGCAGCTGAGCTTTGCCATCAAAATCGAAAAATCGTTTCAACTTCTCTGCGGTGTAGGAATATCCAGATCTGAGGTCCATTTCACAACGTCCTCTTTTATCAGTATGGAAACAGACATAAACAAGACAAGAAAGAAACATTGGATCTCAGAAAAATTTCCATAGAGCTGAAAATTTGTATATTGTAAATCATCATTTCAAATGAAAAGTCAAAATTTCATATGAATCCGACTTGTGCTTACAAATTTATGGGAATTATTCTGAGTTAGTATGTGTATTTTGATTGGTCTATTACTCTTTCCGTGCGGATAAATCAGATGGCGGTAATAAGTCAGACCATAAAACCAAGTTGATTTACAGGCAATGATAATGCGAAGTGTTACATTTACAAAAAGACAACTCTCAACGACGGAATAATTTAAATGTTCTAGAAATGTATAAATCAAACATTTCAACGTCATTTGTGCCGTATTCTCGACATAATTCAAATATAAACCTTCTTTAGGGTTGGTTAAATATCTCACAAAATCTGGGATATTTAACAAGTCTGATATTTAACAAGTCAAGGTTTCAATTAAAAAACGAAACTTAGCACAGTTTATAATGTGTTTAAATCGACCAAGCTCTCAAGAACCATCCTGTACTTTTCAGTGTTCCCACTCGTAACAAAAAACATATCAATCAATATAAAAGATCCTCTAGAACGTAGAAATGACATAAAATGTTCGCTATTTTTGAAAAAGGAACAAAGGCCAAAATGAGAAGTAAAAATTTTAAATAATATACATTAGACTATCTTTTGAATACGTGATTGAGCAGTTTCCAATGGAGGCGTAGTAAGAAGTTTCCTTTGCAGACCATGGTGCAGCTGTGCTATACGTTTTTGTTTGGTTCTATTTTTTCCTGTGCCGTGTTTATATTCCAGTTTACGATTATATTCTGGATATAAAAAAGTTCAATTAATTTATAGTACCTACTCTTCATTCTACAGTCCCTAGCGTGCGCGAATTATCCAAAATTTATTTAGGTTGAATGGTAGAAGGTTGACTCATAAAGTCGCGTCTCAATAGCACAACTTGCAAGTCACCAAAATTTTTCGCAGAAATATTAAACAAAGAAAGAAATGGATTCCCGTATACCATACAGATAAACGTTGAGGTTAAATGATGGGATGCATAATTCAATGACTAAATATTTCAATCCAATACACATAAATTATGAAGCAAATGGTGTATGGAAAGACACTAAAATTACAGTCACTTTGTTACTTCTAAAGCATCACGTCAGTTGTTCAACCCGGCTATTAACCCCATATCTAAAACATTTAAGAAGAGAAAATGCACATGAGACATCACTCCTCGGACAAGGTTAGGGGCCTCGACGAAGGTAAATCGGGCCATTCAAACATAAAATGGAAAGTGGTGGATTCGTGCTGTGCCGTGACCAAGGTCGCCACGACACGCGAAACGGCGCCTCCCACGCTCTCCGGTGGACCCCGCGAACAGCATTCGAAACAGCAGCGTAACGAAAAAAAAGATAGAAGACGGCTGGTCGCGCTGCTACTCACTTATCAATGACCGTCACACTGATAACGAATAGAAATGACTCGCATAGAACGAAATTGGTCTATTCATCTCATTGTCTTCACAATTGTCTTACTGTTATTACTCATCGCAGCAATTCTAGAGACCACGTACAGTGGTGCTTCACATCACCTATGAATCTATTCGTACAAAAACCAATACCAACACATCAACAATTACTAATTTTTCATTCATAGTGGCTTAAGAGAAAAAACATTTTTGTAAACCTTTTGAGGACCAGTTGATTTTGGCCACTTGTTATATTCATTCATATACTTCTTCAAAAGACGATATATACTGAATTCATAATTTCGGCACGGCACTATACAGTGTTGCTTAGAGATTGTTCCTCAAGTTCCGATTCAATCCGTACCTGATGCACAAAAGTAGGCCGGGGGGGGGGGGAGGAATGCTAAGCCTCTCGAAGCCCCACCCTGTAGCAGCCTATAATTACATTGGAGTAGGAATGGTACATACGACTTGTGTCCTGTAGGTAAAAAAATTGTGTTCAATATTTTTTGTACACAAAATAACGTAGGCAGTATGAACCTTGGAAACCATAAGAAAATTATTTTACAAAATGGATAACAACATAATACACATGTATTCGCGTTACCAGAAGTGTTAACCTATTTTGTCCTGAACAAGCGTAAGGTTTAATGTAACTATCAAATGCACTTTGCTCTTTAACATGTTAATATGAAGCACACATGGAAGATGGGGAAAATCGTAAAAATGCAACTTTAAATTTACAATCACAAAATTGAAGATGAGACTATATTTTAAATACACTTTCAATAAAAGAGTTCATTAAGAAGTTATTGCATACGCGAAATTTGAAGAAAAAAAAAGCACGCCAATAACTTTGGGTCAATGACATATTTCTAAGATTGGAAAAATTATTTTAGGAGACAATAGTCCTTCAAACGGAAAAACTGTCATTACACCATATTATTTATGGTGTAATATATTATTTGCGTGAGGAAACTTGGAAAGATGTTTACAATTGCCAAAACACCGACGACAAATTCAATGTATTTATTTGAACATTCCTAAAACATTATAACTGTAGCATTCCAATAAAACGCAAATTAATTAACACAAAGAAATAAAAGAAATGGATCATCCAAGGGATAAGAATTTCTTCCGAAAACAAACGCCGTTTATATTATCTTTCAAAACTCTATAAACAACCATCCGAATTCCATGATTATTTCCGTAAATATAAGACTATTCTCCGAAAAGTAGTCTATGCAGCTAAAGTATTGGAAAATGAAAGGCAGATATTAAAATCGAACAACCGGACCAAAACCATGTGGAATATTGTTAAAATTACGTCACCTGAAAATCGCAAAGAAAATGTTTCTTTAATAAACGATGGCAAAACCGTATCAAATCCATTTGACATCGCAAATTTGTTTAATTCTTATTTCTCAGAAGTAGGTAAAATAACTAATTCAGTATCTCAACACCTATGTCCTCCAAGTATATCCACCCACGTGCCCCATTCTATGTTCACATTCGAAACTAAAGCCAATGAAGTAACGAAAATCATCAGTTCATTAAAAACCAAATTTCCAACAGGCCTAGATGCTATATCCGAGTTCATTGTTAAATTTTCGTCCCTCTCTATATTAAATCCAATCATAAACATTTTTAATAGTTCTTTATCGGAAGGGGTGTTTCCTAACATATTTAAGAGAGACAAAGTGAAACCTTAACACAAGAAAGGAAACAAACTGAATATGGGATATTACCGACCAATATCTCTACTACCCACTTTCCCAAAAATCCTAGAAAAAGTGTTCTATAAGCGTCTTCTCGATTTTCTAACAAAAAATAACATTCTCTCTGACTATCAACACAGTTTTAGGAAATCCTTTTCCTCTACAAGCACCATATTTACTTTCTTAAACAATGATACCATATCTCTTAACCGTGGAGAAAATCCTCAGGGTGTTTTTATTGACTTATCCAAGGCATTCGATGTCATCGATCACGAAATTCTCCTTTCCAAATGGCATTCGTGAAATTCCACTTCAATGGCTAACTTCTTATTTAAAACACAGATATCAACACGTCGAAATATCATATACTAAAAATAAAGTACTTCAGTATTGCCTTTCAGAAACAAAGCCACTTAAATGCAGAGTACCCCAATGTTCAATTCTCGGCCCTATACTCTTTTTATTGTATGTGAACGACATAGCATCCACATCAGATTGCAAAATGGTTGTTTTGCCGATGACACTAATCAACTATGTAAACACGCCAACGCTCAAAACGTTTTGTCTAACCTCTCGGCTTTGTTCCATTGAAATCGCCTCATTGTAAATGCAGACAAAACAGTGTCTACGTCATTTCACAATGGTATCACAAACTCTTTACCCAAGGTTTCTCTTCTCAGGAACACAATTAAAAATTATTACTAATACAAAGTTTTTAGGACTTCATATTCAAGGCAATCTCAAATGGAATTGTCGCGTTGACAATATTAATTCCAAATTAAGTAAATTGTGTTATGCATTACGAATCTTAGTTAATATTGTTAGTCCACATATTTCCCGTTGCGTATATTTTGCAAATGTTTACTCCATTTACGATACGGCGTCATCTTCGGAGGCAATTCTGGACAGAGCGTCCAAACTTTCAGAATTCAGAAGAGAATACTTTGGATAATTTGTAAATTTCACCCCCGGAACTCTCGTAAACCTTTATTCAAGGAATTAAATATCTTAACACTTCCCTGCTTATATATTTATGAAATTGTCGTGTTTGTTAAGACCGAATTACTGAAGCACCACCCTTGTTTCATACAAAACAGTTTTGTTCACGAACACAATACTCGCAATAGGAATAATATTCATCGTCCGAGAGTGTCAACTGCGCTTTGTCAAAAAGTGTCGTATCATTCGGGAATCGTTCTATATAATTCCCTGCCCAAAAATATAAAAGATATTATAAAATTGAATGTCTTCAAATCCATTGTTAAAAGCTTCCTTCTGTACCAGTGCTTCTACACTGTAAAAGAATTTATTGATTTTAATAAAAATTACAGCCGTCTTGTACTTTATCATGCCATTGTTGTAGTACTTTCAAAATATCTGACAACAATTTCAAAACTATTTTCTTGCATGCTAGTATCATGTCTTATTATTCATATAAATTTAGTTTAATATGTACTCAATCCTGGCACGGTTGTGCACTCTGTAATTCTGTAGTCCCACTCTGGCCCGGGTTTTTCTCCGTTTTTCCTTCGGGTAGAGGCGTATTTTATTTATTTATTTTTTGTAAAGACTCGCTAGACTCTTGCCTAGGGGCGGCATCACTTGAAATAATTATTAGCGAATTTAGTGTTATTTAATAGTTACGAATTATCAACAATACTTTACGAATGATTTATAGCTTGATAATAATACGTACTTGTGAAATGACTTTGTTTTATTAAATATTGTTGATATTTGTTAATACTATAACAAGTGTCGAACTTTTTTTTATCGTTAGGAGTACGTTGAAATGATAAATCCGCCGCTGCTTCGATCGGAATTGATGGGATGATCCCTTGCTTGCTTCCAGAGTAAATTAGTTTTTTGTCCTCCACGTGGTCATTCGCAGTTTGTAACTGCTTTTTTGACAATAAAGTTTATTATTATTATTACGTTTATTTATTTATTATTATTATTATTATTAGGTATATTTATAATAAATATGTTCAAATTGCATGATTTAAATAGCCGAGTTTCGCTATCTTAGTTTGTAATGTTTTCTCCGTTTTCTTGTAATTTTCTATTTCGTGTGAAGCAAAATAAATAAATTTCAGGTGACGACGACACAATCGCACATTTCTCGGGTCAAGGAGATTTCTCTGACGTCACAATGAACGGGGCATTCTGTAGCAGCGTGGGTGGGCGAGTGAACGATGATCAATACGCAACGGAGCAACACCGTGGGCACTCGGAATGCCTGTGCGCGACCCAAAACAACTTCATTGTCTCTTAACACACATTCCTTTGAAATCGATTACCCATTAATAATAAAAAGAAACGTGTGCGGCGGTTCGCTAACACGCGCATTCACTCAGTGTTTATTTTTTACATTTTATACTAGTGGAATCAAGACATGAATATAATTTATACTACGATGGTTTTTAACAAATAAATTAATAAATACGGGGTTACATGAAAAGCTAAGAATTAAAAATATTCAGCTACTAAGCTATACATAATAGGAAGGGCTGATTTCGCGCACATTAAAAGAAAGTTACAATACAAATAAACTTAAACTTAATCCTTAGAAAACTGGATCAAATGATGTAATCAATACGAACCATATGCGTACCGTTCACTTATAAAAATCCTCAACAAATGTACGATGAAGCTATAGCACAAAAAATGAAGATTTTCATCAAAAAAATATGATTTGCCATCTGGTAAAAGCAGGATTCTGTCTCTTATCCAAAATAAGTGATGTTTACAAGTAAGAAAATACAAGTTATAACCTCAACAATGAGGCGTACACAACAAAAGAAAGCAACGTAACTAAGATACGCCAAATGCTTTAAAAAGGAGAAGCATGAACCCACTACGCAGCAAATAAAGAAGTAAATACATAAAAAGACCTAAGTGAAATGAGATCGAAGGAATATTTTAAGCGAGACAGCGCTCACACCTATACCCAAACATATGACAGAAAAAATTGAGGTTATTCTCCCCAAGCAATAATCCTTTCTAATATAAAATTTAAAGCTGGTTATTAAAGAAAGCATTTATATGAAATAAACGCGGTCACTGAACTAGTTTCATCTACGACCCTGACACTGCCATTGCCCCCTACAGTAGTGTCAAGCTTAAGATTTTACTTAAAAATTAAATAAATAGTGTACTCACCCCTGTCATTTCCTTCCATGGTTTGTTGTTATTTCAAATTGACGCACACGGATTAATCCAACGAAGAAGAACACACGATAAAACTAATTGTACATAATTCAACCCACTTTCTTTCTCGCAAACATGGCCGGATCTCAATCATACCTCGGGGTCGTTGAACTGTATCTGCTATAAATAATTTTCATTGTAAAACAAACGATCCGCAGAATTTTTCATTTTATTTTATTACAAGAAGCGAAAGCAAGACAAGTTAGAAAATACCACACATAATTGTTAACTGTAACTATTACTTTGACTGCAGTCGTACAATGTGAGTACACTTCATGTAGTTTCTATTGTTTCCACAAGGTTGTAGCACCTGTTCGTGAGGATCGGTGTGGATCAGGCGGGATCAGGTGTGATCAGTGGGTGTGGATGTCTATGTAATAATGTAAATTTAAATTTGAGTGACCACAATATTCTCTTATGAACTAACTGAAAAAAAGATTGGACAATTGAATGTACTGTTTTGTAGTTATTAAGAAGCGAGAAGTCAAATGCGCCGCTAGACGTTTCGCCAGTGAATCGCAACTCGAAAGAATTACAATTTAATTTCGTTGTAACCTCTAATTTCCGAGTTTGCTTTCCAACATACATTTTTATAAGTTCCTCAAGAGTTCTTCACATCATCGATGAGGCGAAATCCTTGATGTAACAGTAAATTATCGTCTTTGTAGTATTGGAACAAAGCAAAAGAAAATCGAAATTGGAGACGACGGTACTGGTGAACAATTATTCCTCTCGGGTGATTCATCGGTTTATAGAAGAACGAGTACAAATATAATTTACAAATAAAAGCTCAGAAAATGCGGTATTACTGCTTTTCGAAGATTTTAACAAGTTTACTTCTACCGTGCAAACACGTGTGGTGCACGTACCAACTTCTGCATTAAAATGTCATACGGTGGTCTTACCTGTATTCAGCATTTGTTTGTATTGGACAGTATGGAAGTTTCAAGAACCTGCGTATTACTTTTTAGGCAGGGTGAAAAGTGTTACAGATAAAAGGACATTTAAATATTCGAGTTGTGTGTTCCGTCAAGTCTATCTTTTGTTTTTAAGAGCGCCGACGCGCTGGATTTTCGTGTGTACGTTGAGCTGCTGTCAAGAGCCAACCACAGGGGTTATGATAGTATTGTAGTTGCCTGCGAGGGACAGTGAAATGCGTTCAAATTATTTTCTCCCTTTTCAACCGCTTGCCATCGTGAGTTCGAAGTGTAAAATTGGAGCGAATATATCAATGAGTCTGGAAAATTAATCAATAAGTAATGTTAATCTCTCGGAAAATTTGTGCTTATATTTCCAGATGTCCAGCAGAAAATTATTCTTCTAAAAGTGGTGGTATTGAACAAGTGGATTGGCATGATAAAGGGAACGAAAATCAACATTGAACTGGTAGTTCTTATGACTTTAACAAATGGACTTGAACATAATTCCTTGTGTGGAATACTTTGTAATTAGTACATTCCTAATGGAAATAACATGGTACTATGATATTGAGAAAAAAAAATCATAAATAAAGTGCCCTTTAAATTACGGTAATTTTTACAAATGAATTGAGTACCTGATTAGTGATCTCAAAATGAATTTGTGGCGCCACATGTATTATTTCATGGCAACTAAGTTAAGAGTAAAGCATATAGTTTTTTCAACATTGCTCTTGTTACTTCTTGCATATTTTGGAGCTTTCACTCACATTTTTGAACAAAACTACTTTGATTACTTTGATAATTATCCTCTCGAAGGGGACATTACGCATTATGTTGATCAATTAAAAAATAATCTTAAACCTTCAGTTGATCCTATCAACGAATACAAATATTCTTTCCTCTCTTCTTGTGAAACAAAATGTGTTTTACCAGCAGATGAGAAATTGCGTGTCGTATACATAGTGAAATCAGCAACTCGACATTTTGACAGACGCCAAGCAATAAGACAATCTTGGGGATATGAGAAAAGATTCTCTGATGTGAACATTCGAACAGTTTTTATATTGGGCAAGAATGGTGATTCAGATGGTGAAATCCAAAAGAAGATTGAATTAGAGAAAATAAGTTACAGAGATATTGTACAAGCTGATTTTGAAGATACTTATTTCAATAATACAATTAAAACAATGATTGGTTTTAAATGGGCTGTCCAACACTGCCCAAACTCCAAGTTTTATGTGTTCAGTGATGATGACATGTATGTATCTACAAAAAATGTTCTCAGTTTTGTTAGAAATCCCACTCAATATCCAGAGTATATGATTGACCACATAGCTGCACGGAATGCAGAGATAAATAAGAAGAAGAATCTTATAAATAATAATTCCACAGATAGTCAAAAGAAAAGAATTGATCCATTCCTAGACATAGAGTTGCCAGAAAATGTGGAGTTCCTGACTGGCTATGTTTTTTTCTCTGCACCTCATCGCCATCGCAGTAGTAAATGGCATGTGACTTTATCTGAATACCCTTATCATATGTGGCCTCCATATGTGACTGCAGGTGCATACATCATTTCTCACAGTGCATTAATTAATCTTTATTATGCTAGCTTCTTCACTAAACATTTCAGATTTGATGATATATATGTGGGAATATTAGCTAAGAAGATGGGCATTGAACCATACCACTGTAATGAATTCTATTTTTATAAGAAGGAATTTAAAGTTTATCAGTATCGTTATGTAATAGCCTCTCATGGATATGACAATCCACATGAGTTGCTGTCAGTATGGAATCAGATGAGAAGTGCTGGTTATGCATGAAGATAAAGCTTTTCTAAGAATAAATAATTACTATGTAGGTATTATTTGTTTCTTTCACAACCCCCTTCTTAATCAATGTATCATAAAATACCGTAAATTCAAACTTAAAATAAGCACTAGTAGCTTCAATACATTTATTTTATTACTACTATATTCTTACAAGTTTGTAACTCTTGGGGAGTTTTTTTCTCTTTTTTTAAAAAATATATTCACTTTGAATTTACTATGAAATTTCATGACATTTTACAGATTGTTGCTGCATAAACTGATAGATATATGGAAGTTTTGTAACTTTTTGACCAAGATTACAACAAATAATGAACTATTTTGGATAAGAAGAAAGCATTTATATATAAATTCTATATATATGGTCTCTTATTATCATATTTTTAAAAGGATAGTGAATCTTATGAACAAAATAGTGAGACAAAACAATATAAAATTACCTTAAATCATACAAAAAACAAAATCTTACAAATACGTATTTGGTTAGTGAAATACCAATTTATAAATATTTATTGAAAGTGTCAAAATTTTTATTTACCTATACTTTAGGTGTCTTATTAGTTAATTTTAAATTCTTCCATTAAATTAAAAATAAATAGTTCCTAAAGCTTTATTTTTGAACAAATTTTTCATGAATTTTTTGTAAATTTTAAAAATTTTATTAACCTGGCTATATCAATTTCTATTTTCATGTAGTAAGCTGTTCCGACTGTAGATACTGTAGATCAGAAGGAAAACATTTATTTACATTATTTGATATAAAATATTAAAATAAAGAATTTAAAAAATGCCTGAAATGATTGTAATAATTTGATGGCCACTCACTCCACTGTGGTCGATTTATTACAATTATTTATTGTAGCGACTCCTCTGTGAAATCCCGAAGTAATTATGTCATTCAAAAATTTTGCAGGAAGCCGCAAATTTTTTAACATTCAAAATTAGGTCAATTCAGAATTTGCTCACTTCACTTGTATGTTCTATGAGGGTTGGAAGATGGGCCCATCTCTTATTACCCCTTCAAAATTTTTCATAAGTTTAAAAAATTTTCAACTAAAAATATAAATTGGGCATATGTGAAAGAAATTGATAGGAGTTCATTCAATGTATTAAATTTGTCATACGTATTTCAAGTTTATAAATGACAATTGTAGTGCATTGATTACATCTGTAAGGCAAACAATTTCTTTTTGTCTGTTATCCCATTTGTCTCGTATTATGCTAGCTTCCACCATTTGTTTTGATAAACTTCATTCAAATATTTAAGTGTGCAATACTAGATAATTATGAAACAGCGGGCAGTTTCTTCTGATTTCAGTTTTTACTGATTATATTTCAGCTTATGTGACTCATAGTTATTGAGACGCTAAAACCACTCAAATGTCTCCAGTGAGTAGTTGTAATTTCAGAGTGAATTTAAACATTTTTTTAAATGTGTCAGAAATTTTCTAATTATATTAATTAAAAAATCTGCATCACAATCTTCAGATTTATTCTTCCAAAATGACTTGTATTCATGTGAATTAAATACTTTTATCACTAAATTATTGTAATCATTTATCGGACACACATTCCACTTTCTTTTTTAAATGTGAACTAGTTTTGGAAACTATTGCTTCCATCCTCATCTGCTGTCCACTGCTGATAAAACAGTTCTCTGGTGGCAGATGGGTGAATGAATTTCAAAATCAGATTTTTTTCAAACAATTTAAAAAATGAACAGTAGCACCCAAACCAATAGTTCCAAATGCCACCAACATTCTTGATCAATCTTACAATTTTGTGTTTTTTGTCCCAAGAATGTGCCACTAAACTTTCTCACAGTCTGCAAGCCATAAATCAAAATTAGGAGAATGATTTGCATGTCCTCAATACCACATCCAGGCACGGGTTGTCCGCATCCACCCTCATCCTAATACGGCCTCCAAAAATAAAAGAACTTTTAAGTTTGAACAGAAATGTATTCCACTTTTTTATAACAGTAAAATAAGTATCTTCTGAACTTGTTAGCTCAAATTTCAATTTAAAATTATTTATCTAATCTAAAAGGGGTATCGCTCACAGTAAACAGTCAAAACAGTCTTGTGGTTGTCTTATGCCTCAACCCTACCAATTGTGTTGAGACTGACCAAGTGTTACGTTAAATGGCACTGCTCACACTGTCTGGAGACAGAAAGTGCTAGTGTGTGGTAAACCTAATGTTATTACTAGAATACAAATAGAGCAGATAGGTCCATCATTAGGGATAGGTACAACACTACATCCCAACCACCTGGACAATAGTGGAAAGGAAAAAACTGATGGACTAGACAATGAAACTTGCTTATTTAAATGCAGTTTAATAGAATTAGTAAAAAAATACATAAAACATTGAATAGAGAAACAAAGTTAACATTGCAATAAAACACAGCCTTGATTAATCAGTAGAAGATTCCAAACAAGCAGTCTCCCTTTTGACCATTGTCAATAGAACTTGGGAGCTCTCAAGGATCTGGAAAGAAACTTTTATTACAACTTAAATGGTTAATTGTTTCATATATAATTTATAACTCTAAAATGTGTCAGACGTGGGAGTTGCAACAGGTCCCTAAAAGTTTCTGATAGATACAAAATGAGTTTATCTACCTATAGAAACTAATGCAAGAGATACTTAACTTTACAAAACATTTTTTCATACTATACCTTAAGAGAAAATTGCAACTGTTCATTAAACGTTTTGTTTTCCAACAATTGAAGGAGTTTTGTCAGAAAAAAAGTGTATGTATATATATATATACACAACTTAGGATTGGTTAGCCATTTAATTTTTTTTTTAGTATAACATGCTAATCTCCAATATATTTATTTTGACTATATAATGGATGTTCATAGAATTTTGCCATGTATATTGGAGATTAGCATGTTATTCTAAAAAAATTAAATTTCTAACCAATCCTAAACTTGTCCTTCTTCATGCATTAATACACTTTACAAAATTTAGCCACAAAAGTGTTAATTAAGGCTATGTGAAGTAGCATTTACAAACAAACAATTTGAATCTGCATTATATATGCTATCTAAAAAAATTCTTTCAAAATTTAATGTCATTCTGATAGTGGTAGTCTAACGCCATTGCCTCTACCATTCAGTGAGTGGTGGAGTGTGGGTTCAAACCCTGCTTGGCCAAACTAGTTGAGGTATAATCTGCCCAGCAACCCAACTTCTCCCTTCCTGAGTCACAGTTAGGTGAAAGAGCATGTCTCATGACCTGAACCTCACTGAAAGACGCTCAATAAGTAAAATAATAAATTCATCTGTTGGGCAGTTAATGCATTATAGAAAATAAATAAAACCATTATGATCAGTCTCTGATCAGGAAATGTGTCTTTTGCACTTCATTCACAAGTTTCTTTTTCATTTGTATTCCATCTACAATTAACAAATTAAAATAAATCAATACCTTTGTGTATGCTGCTTCTGCTTCGTCAATGGCTCTGTCATAATCTTGTTTCATAGACAGATTTTTATGGAGAGACTCATTTATACATTTAAGTTTATTTGCTATTTTCTCTAGATCTCTCTCTGTTTGCTCTTTCTCTTCTTCCTGAGCAGAAATAACTTCTTCAAGAGACCTTCTCTTCCTTTTGAGTTCCTCTATACCTGAAGAAAATTAATTCCAATTAAATGGAGCAATAACTTTCCATAAATATACACAATTATTTCCAATTTTTTTCCCCTCAGAAATGCTATTACATACAGAATGTAAGATAACTTATTAGACAAAAAAATTTAAATAGTTTCAATATTTAAAGAAGGTATTAATAGTAATAGGTAGGCAACGTTAGAATTTTCTAATACCTGAATGTTATGATTGCATGATTACTTGTGAAATATTTATATTAAAACTTTACAGTCAGATGCATTTATTTACATATAAAAATTAACAAAGAAAGAAAACACATTACAGAATACAAAGCTTATTTTAATAATGTGTTCATTGGTCATCAATAATCAGATAAATAGTTCATTATATGATTACTTAAGCTATTAAATATTATACATAAACTCATTAAAATGTTGACCAAATTTAATTCTTTACAATAAGAACAAGTATGTTACAACGTTAATGTATGTCAATTTTACAAACCAGATATTACGAATATGTCAAAAGAGGAGCATAAGCACACCTACATTCAATAAACCACTTTTAATCTGTGAAGAAATTTTAGTTATTCTCAACTTAACTCTCAAATGACCCTTCAAGTGGTTGTTGTGGTTTGTAAGACATGTAATGAAAGAATACTAATAAAGAATGTGGTTTGTAAGAATACTGTACAATCGTTAATTTAGACCTGACAAACAATTTTCATAACGTCGATTAAGAAGTGAAAATTTGTCATATTTCACAATAAACTACGGAATTTTTACCTACATACATCTTACGAGCTCCTGATTATAAGTTTGAAGAATAGCTCCTTGCTGTGCCATAGCAGCGTCGTCTTTTACGTATCATAAAAAGCACATTTAACTACGAGAACTGCTTTCGGCATTCTTCATAACGTATGGTAAATAACAAATAGAAGAACTGTACCAACAGTTCATGCAGTTTCAAATTTATAAACAAGTTCAAGTGGGATTATACACTCATTCCGTGTGTTTACTAGCTTGGACGATAATTCAGTTTTGAGGTTATTTTACAGTACATCACCAATGATCTAAGCTACATAAACTGTTATTTCACACGCATCTCAAAGATTTTGATAATAAATATATGTACGTGTAATAATCTGATATTAATCACAATTATGTACGTTATGAATAACGTTTTGTCTCTGCATGATACACAATTCGAATATTTCAAAATACGCGGACATACGATGATATGACACGACCTGCTTGATCATTCTACTCGTACATGCAGTAGAGACCTCAATTTAAGCGAAGTGGATATTTGCACAGCTTGTGAAATTAAAGAGCCCAGTATGTGCCGGTATTATTTGCACAACTTGGTAGAATAGCAAGCCCACTGATACTTCAAATTTTCCACAAGTTATGTGATAATGATACACAGCGTTATATCTAGAAGGACATGTATTTTGAGATAAGAAACAATATACAACAGCCTCATTTCCGAGTAGGATCTTTTGAGTCCTATTTTCTTTTAATGTCAGACGTTTTTAATAGGATTCAAAATACTACGTTGTGAACACTGCGAAGTGCTCAGGAATTTAAAATTCCACATGAGTTTTTATGTCACTCCAAACGAGTTTCTTCATAAAGTTATCTTAAGTTTATTTCAATCATTATGGAATTCGTAGCAGATTTCAATCCCATGTAGAGTGTTTCATTTCAATTTAATCCTACGTTAATTATCATTACCCTCATTTAGATTGTCATTTATGTGATATAATTCTTCATATATTTCAGTGGCTCATGCTGTAGTATTCTGGCGTCTGTACCAAAATAGTAAGCTAGCGAGTTCAAACCTGCCCCTAGAACCTTTTATTTACATTTTTTCTTACAAGTCTCCAGACAGCACAAGGACATCCCATAGATGTCCATTGGAAATCCGTGTGGATGTCCGTAGGACACCCGTCACACGTCCGGTGGACATCAATTGGAAATCCGTTGGATGTTCCGAAGTCTCACTTCTAGGATATCCGACGGATGTCCGTGAAGTCCCAAAACCGGGCATTCTCTGGACATCTACCGATATACCGCGGACGTCCATTAACATCCAGAAATTTCTATCACTAAATTATTCCGTGCACCTAACTATAGTGGTGAATTAGGTGCAGCTTCTTTTAGGATTCTTAAAAAGTACGATAGTACATTCAAAAATTGAAGTAAATATGTAACACAAATAAATATAAACACAGGTAACAATTCCAATAAATATTTTATATCAATAATAAAACATTTAATAAATTTATTGTCAAAAACGTAGTACAAACTGCGTATGACAACGTGGAGGACAAAAAACTAATTTACTCTCAGAAGCAAGCAAGGGTCCATCCCATCAATTCCGATCAAGGGCCCTGAGTCAGAGATGGATTGAAAAATTTCAGCAAAAATACCTAGATAAGATAAAAGGGTAGCTGCGAGTTATAATACTAATAGAAAATCAATATGTTTGTAATTTAACGCAAAAAATGTGCGTGTACAAATTATAATCGAACTATAGATTATTCTCAGTATAGTGTTTAAAAATCGTAAGAATTCGAATAACACTAAATTCACGATTTATTGTTACAATAAACACGCCCCCAGACAAAGCCTAGAAAACCTGTATAAGAAATCCGTCTCTACCCGAAGGAAAACCGGAGAAAAACCCGGGCCAGGATGGGGTTACAGAATTAATGTACACAACCGTGTCAAAGTTGAGTACACATAAAACTGTATCAATACGAGCCATAAGACAACACAATCATGCAAGAAAATAGTTTTTAAAATTGTTATAAGTTATTTTAGAAGTACTACAGCAATAGCGTGATAAAGTACAAGACGGATTTCACTTTTAGTAAAATCAATAAATTCTTTTACATTGTAGAAGGTAGTTTTTAACTGCGGATTCGAAGTGATTCAATTTCATAATATCTTTAATATTCTTGGGCAGGGAATTATATAGAAATATTCCCGAATGATACGGTCCTTTTTGGCAAAGAGAGGTTACACTCTAGGGCGATGAATATTATTACTATTGCGAGTACTGTGTTCGTGAACGAGACTGTTTCGTATGAAACAAGGGTGTTGCTTCACTAATTCGGTCTTAACAAACACGACCGTTTCATAAATATAAATGCAGGGAAGTGTTAAGATATTTAATTCCTTGAATAAAGGTTTACGAGAGTTCCGGGGGTGAAATTTACAAATTATCCGAAGTATTCTCTTCTGAATTCTGAAAGTTTGAATACTCTGACCGGAATAGCCCCAGAAGGTAATGGCGTAACGTAAATGGAAGTAAACATTTGCAAAATATACGCAATGGGAAATACGTTTGCAAAATATACGCAACTTAGTTAATTGCGTTAACTAAGATTCGTAATGCGTGACACAATTTACTTAATTTGGAATTAAGATTGTCAACGCGACAATTCCATTTGAGATTGCCTTGAATATGAAGTCCTAAAAACTTTGTATTAGTAATAATTTTTAATTGTGTTCCTGAGAAGAGAAACCTTGGGTAAAGAGTTTGTGATACCATTGTGAAATGACGTAGACACTGTTTTGTCTGCATTTACAATGAGGCGATTTCAATGGAACAAAGCCGAGAGGTTAGACAAAACGTTTTGAGCGTTGGCGTGTTTACATAGTTGATTAGTGTCATCGGCAAAAACAACCATTTTACAATCTGATGTGGATGCTATGTCGTTCACATACAATAAAAAGAGTATAGGGCCGAGAATTGAACCTTGGGGTACTCTGCAATTAAGTGGCTTTGTTTCTGAAAGGCAATACTGAAGTACTTTATTTTTAGTATATGATATTTCGACGTGTTGATATCTGTGTTTTAAATAAGAAGTTAGCCATTGAAGTGGAATTTCACGAATGCCATTTGGAAAGGAGAATTTCGTGATCGATGACATCGAATGCCTTGGATAAGTCAATAAAAACACCCTGAGGATTTTCTCCACGGTTAAGAGATATGGTATCATTGTTTAAGAAAGTAAATATGGTGCTTGTAGAGGAAAAGGATTTCCTAAAACTGTGTTGATAGTCAGAGAGAATGTTATTTTTTGTTAGAAAATCGAGAAGACGCTTATAGAACACTTTTTCTAGGATTTTTGGGAAAGTGGGTAGTAGAGATATTGGTCGGTAATATCCCATATTCAGTTTGTTTCCTTTCTTGTATAAAGGTTTCACTTTATCTCTCTTAAATATGTTAGGAAACACCCTTTCCGATAAAGAACAGTATCTAATACAGAATGTAAATTTTTTTCGAACTTTATCATTGTTAAGATTCCCTGTTCCATGGTCTACCATGGCTGGCTAGCTAACTGGCACGCAATGAATCGTGGTGGTCTCACCACGATTAATAACTGCACCTAGACCGCACCTCTGTCTGGCATACTGGCTGCTACCTAAAATTATAGTGTAGGAGGACCACACGTAGACGGCGACGACGGTTTGTAAGCGTTCCCGTATTCCTTGTTCAACCCCGCAGACTGCCACTTACCGTGACCCTCCGCCGCGCCGGTAGATAAGTTAAACTGTACCAGGGTGTAAATGTGCCGACCCGAATTTTTCCAGCTTTCCGAAAATGGACAGAATGTTTTTTCGCACATAATTATCATAAAATTATAGTGTAGTTGTTATTGTCATATGTCTGATTTTAGTATAGGCTGGGGTGCTATGTAAACGTTCCGCCAGCACCCCGACTTTTGTTATCGATTTTTTTTGTTTCCGTATGAGCACAAAATTATTCAATAACGGACGAAATTAGCATATAATTAGCACACAATTATAGAATAATTTATTTCAATTTATAACAAAGTGAGAGTGCCAACTACTCAGACGTGCGCAGAATACAAATTATCACAAAGGGGGGAACTGTTTAAAGGGGTAGTTTAATGGAAAACCTAAACCAAGTAACTTGGACAAACACACACCCTCCTGCACCATTTTGGAAGATCTGAGACAAATTACCCTGGGGGAGAAATGTGGTGGTGAAGGGTCTTCAGTTGTGGGTGAGTTTTCCATCTCAACATAAACTGTGGACAGTATTCGGATTATTAGATTACACATTAAGGGTTTTCCAGCGCGAAACGGGTGGCGCAGAAACCTCCTGACTAGGTATTGCCTAGAAAACACATGGGAGCATCCAGACCCTTAATTTCACGATTATACGTTTAAAAATACAAAAATTATGTTGAGTTGAATGAAAAGCATTGCAAATTTTACCTTTCAATCTAGATATATACATTTGAAACTGACAGGAAATTACAAACATATTTGCGTTAAATTACAAACATATTGACATAATATATGTATTATTACTCGCAGCAAACTTTTTATCTTATCTAGGAACTTTTGCTGAAATTTTTGAATCCGCCTCTGCCTTAGGGCCCTTGATCGGAATTGATGGGATGGTCCCTTGCTTGCTTCCGGAGAGTAAATTAGTTTATTGTCCTCCACGTGGTCATACGCAGTTTGTACTGTTTTTTGACAATAAATTTATTATTATTATTATTATTAAACTAAATACAGGAATATTTAATATTTCCAACAGACTTGGAATTACCATTCCCAAGTATACGGTGGCAAGTATATGTTATTATATATAATATATGCAACGTCAACAGGCAGGAGAAAATTGTGATAGACCGGGACTCGAACCCGGGACTTTCTGCTCTGGCCGCAGGTGTGTTATCCACTGAATCACCTGCCTCGACTCCCAAGTACGTAAAATATTTACACCTTTACACCTTGCGTACCCGGGTTCAAGTCTCGGTCCGTCGCAATTTTCATCTGGCTGTTGACGTGGTACACACTCCTCCACGAGTAGGTACTCGGACGTTGTGAGTTAAAATATATAATATATGTTTATGTTACGAGCTGTCCCAAACTCACGACCTAACTATAGTGAGATCAGATATTGAGATCGCAAGTAAACGTAATCACAACATCTATGATTATTTTCTGGGATGAGGTTTAATTTGAACAATAATTGATTCATTTCAATCTAATAATACAATTACGGTAACCCCGTATTAAGTTTTTTTGAAACTAAATTTTAAAAGTACTTGCATTGCGAAAAGTGTAAGAAATTAATAATTGGAGACCAACGCAAATGTTTCAGACTAACTTGCAGGACACTACCAACTTTATACAATATACTTACTATATTTCTTAAAGCATGCTGGATAAAAACACACAAAGTGAATGGGTTTATTTACATACAGAGAACTCAATGTTATGTTTTTCAGAGTATCGTTCGGGAATGGAATAAAACGATTATATTATTAATTTTCGAAAGAAAAGTGAAATATACAAGTTTGTACAAAGAAACTTTCATTTTAAAATTTCCGAACGATGTTCCGAAAAACATAACATTGAGTTCTCTGTATGCGATAGATCAAGCTTTTGCTAAAGAAAAGTGGAGTGATTTTCATGCAATAAATCCATTTCCATTTCAGGGGTAGTTTTCAAAATTACAAAGTAGCCGTCAGTTTTGGATGAAGACTCTTTCAGCAGGTGGCATCATTGATGAAGGTGTCACTCTACAATCAAGAGGAGGTGACCATTACCTTCGATTTGATTTCTGAAGAAGTAAAACTTTTGCCATGCATTGCTTTTGATGCTTTATTACAAAATGAAATTGTTTATCACTGGAAATGTTACAGAAACATTAACTATAATTATAATGACGGACATGAAAAACTCAGAGAATTCAGAAAAGAGAACTTAAGTTTCAGCAATAAATAGGATTTTCGTAAAATGGATTTTTGTAAAAGACGAATTTAAATTCAAAAAAGCTTTCACACAAACATAGCAATTGTTTAAGGAAAGTATACAATTTTGTTTTCAGAATGGGTCCTTGTTGCGTGAAACTTGTACCGCGTCATTTTGTATGACTGGTACAAAAATGTATATTGCATCTGTTGCTTTTAACCTACAAACAAATATCTTTCTTACTGTTTCATTAAATATGACATTATATGTAATACACGCAAATGCAAATTATGATATACACTGCCCCACAAAATTGGCGACGCAGTAATTTCATCGGTCCATAACTTCTATGTTTCAAAATGTATCAGAGTGAAATTTGGACTGAGAAAGCTCCTGTGTTTCATCAAGACACTCCCGTATTGGGGGCGGTCTGGGCCGCTCCTATCGCGCTGAGACACACTTCAAGTAAAGAGATATGCAATTTTGGAAAAAAAATTTGTCTGTTTGTGCCGCCCCCACCTTGATAAAGGAGTATCTTGATAAAACACAGGAGCTTCATCAGCCCAAATTTCACTCTGATACATTCTGAAACATAGAAGTTATGGAGCGATGAAATTACTGCGTCGCCAATTTTGTGGGGCAGTGTATTTGTAGAATGTTCTTCTCCAGATAAATATCTATATAATGCGCGCAGTAATTTCGTTAACCCATTAATGACAAATAGAACAGAAATGTAGAAAAAATATCTTTTTTTTAAATTTTAACTTACAAATTAACATTGGGAGTTTTCTACTCCTTATTAAATAAATATTATTCCATAAAGAGTACAATACTTCCAATTTTAATATGTTGTAGAAGCTCGAAATTATTCCTGTAGCGAAAATTCGTCGTTTACCATGAGCAATGTACATATTACAAACTTTACTTAAAATAGATTTCCGACATATTTCGCATGCGATTAACAAATGTATTTTCTACATTGCTTCTTTGTGAAATTGCAACAACTCTTCTTGAATATTTTTCCTTCTTACTTATCGAAATCTGTAATTCCTTTTGCTAGATGTGCGTCTCTGTCATACGTCAATACATGGAAAGTATTTTATAACACACGAAAAGAAAATTCGTATAAAATTTCTCAAAGCAGATTGCATGAAACAGGATTGTGACTATTGTTGAAGTTCATAGACTTTTCTAGAACAAACTATGCAATCATCATGAAGAAAAATGTAACAATGTTGCTCAAACGCAACATCAAAAGGTTTTGTAACATAACGTATTTTTGGTACATTTATAGCATGCAATGAATCTTTACATACAACGAATAAATAATCTCAAACATCTTAGAACTATTATCATAGAAATTGAACATATCGTTTCGAGAAAAAGTTACGAATAAAAAAATAAAATATAAAGTTGTTATTTCACACTAGCTGATGACATGATGGCCAAGATTTTACTTAGACAAATCTTCTTTTGCTCACGAAAAAATAAAATCTATCTACATTGCAAGATAAGAATACTTTTACTTATTGGTCTTTAAAAGCATATGCACAACATACAAATTTTCCAAATTTATAATAATACAAATTTAATTCAAAACTTGACTGTATACACGACACCGTCTCACGGAAACCTCGTCGCAGTTCGAATTTTCGCTTTTGAGGCATGACGCGGCTGTAACAGGGTAAGTGTGAACCTTAACCCCCTTTCCCTTGTCTGTAGAGGTCGGGGATGAGGATGATATGATGCCTCTTTTTGATATGGCGGGGGAATTACAAGGATGCCGGATGCCCTTCCTAACGCACCTCCTCGAGGTGGGAGATGAATGAATGACATGAGTGAATGTTGTGGTGGAATGTTAGTCAGGGGAAACGGGAGGACATGACTGCTGTATTTTATTAAAATTCTTGTAGAATGTAAACTATGTATCGAAATTTTACGATTTAAAAACGTTTTTTATCTTTAATTGCTTGTAAAATAATAATAATAATAATTTATTAATCTGCAAGTGAGCAATGCTCAGTGACATGGAAAACATAATAGACATAATAACAACATAATACATAATGCGATAATGTGAAATTTAAAAAAATCAACGCCCAAATATCTATAAAATACAGAAACGCGAAAAAAAATGGTTAGAAAATTAGTACAAAATAAGCGAAAAGGATAATACACCTAAGAAATTAAAAAAATAAATTAGGTCGGTGTGTATATTAACATACATTTTCACTTACAAACAGATACAGACACTCTCATACGTGCAAGTACGCTTCAGTACACACACATATACCATTACTCCTCCTATAACCTTAATATAAAAGTAATTGCTATAATATAATTAAAATAAATTAATAACTATAAATATAACGTCAAAACAGGATTACTGTGAACAGTCACGCACACTTCACATCACTACACTACACTGCACAGCAATTCTGTTCGCTCTGAGCATTTTCTATACCCTTTGTCTCCATTCACCTCACTACACTGTACTTCACATGTGCTCCTATTTCGAAGAAGCAAGAAGACGGTTCCGGAAACATTTTACTCTTTTAGATTTCGAGTTCCCTTTTCTAAGTACGCGTCTCACGAAGTTCAGCGCTCTCCAAGCTTTCTTTGTTATGTATTTTACATGTTTTGTCCAATTTGAGTCACAAGAAATTATAAAATCGAGTATTTACAACTTGAAACTTCAGGAGTTATCTGATAATTTAATGTATAGTTCAGAGCAGGTTTTATTTTTGATCTAGAAAAACATAAAGATCCACTTTCTAGAGGGTTTGTTTTCATTTTATTCGTCTCAGCTCATTTCCACAATTCATTTAGATCGCACTGTAACATAACGGTCTATCTTCTTTAATATTCCGATATATAATACATTCATCTGTAAATAAGCGCACTATCGAATTAATGTGCTCTGATATATCGTTAATATGTGCAAGAAAAAGAAGTGGACCCAAAACGCTTCCCTGAGGTACTCCCGACGTCACCGCGGTTTCTTTAGAGAAGCGCCCATCTATTCTAACATGTTGTGTGCGATCCCGGAGAAATTCACTAATCCATTCGACAACACGCGAATCAATTTCTGACTTCGCGATTTTTGCAATAAGTCGATCATGTGTCACTAAATCAAACGCTTTTGATATATCAATAACTATTGCATCAGTTCTCCCTCCCTCAACAAGTGATTCAGCAAAGTCCTGGCAGACGGAAATAAGTTGGCTTTCACATGAGTACCCGGATCTAAAACCATGTTGTGCCATGATCTAAAACCATGGATGAAGAAAATTATATTTTTTCCCAAGTATTCTTCAAGTAATCTGCAAGGATGTGTTCCATCTGTTTACATACTACGGAGGTTAAGCTAATTGGTCAATAATTGCTAACTAATGAGCGGTCACCTCCTTTGTGAATTGGTACAATGATAGTCATTTTACAGTCTTGTGGTAATGAAGAATTATTTAATGTAATATCAAAAATCCTGGCTAGGTACGGAATCATAGCTTCCCTTCCGAGTTTAAGTAAACCCCCTGGAATTTTATCGTGACCGATTTTGTAAATTGTTAATATTAGAAATTCGATGACGCAGCATCCTAGTATTTAGAACAAAAGTATTTACATGGGAATTATTTGTCAAATTTAGACTGCTGTTGCTAGAGGAAATGCCAAAAACCGACGAATAATATCTTTGTTAAGTGTACAAAACAAAAAAACCCATTAAATTTGATGATGGATTGATTTTTTTCTTTCTTAAATTGCTCACTTAGATTGAAGTATTTTTACACTTCTATTTTTAATAACATTTTAATAATGTCTATAATTTAAGTTACTTTTTGAAGATTGACATAAGCTGTCGCGGAAATTTTTGTAGAACTCTTTGAGGCAAAAAAATGCCATTTATAAATCTCTTAGACAGCGTGAGCAAATAACACTCTATTTTCCCTTTATCGACCTTACTGTTAAAAGTCATTTCTATGTTTCTTATTACACATTTAAAAAATAAAAGCCTATGTTCATCCTGAAATCTAAACCCTTCCTTTGCCAAATTTCATCACGATCGGTTCTGTAGTTTAGTCGCGATCAGGTAGCAAACAGAGTCACACTTTCGCGTTTCACAAGTGTATAGTATATCGAGTATGGATTGTGTCCATGATTCTCTTATTTATTTATTTTTTCAACCAACAGTACATCAGAAAATACAGAAATAAAAAAATTGCTAGGTAGTTGTTGAAATATGGAAGCATGCAGATTACAATACTCGAATCGGTATTTTAAAATCGCTAAAAAGTTGGTATTCCTTAATTGAAACACAGATCAAAAATAGGTTAAAACAGTTATTTTAACTGATTTTTCGAACAGAACGTTTACAAGTTTAAAAAAAACTTTCATTTTGAAGCCCGAGTCACGACATAAGAACATGGAATTCCAAGCACGGATGAAACATTAACAATATGCGTGCAGGGATGAATGAACAAATGAAATAAGCACGCGTTACCCGGTTGCCTTCCATTCGCACAGACACTCGAGCTTTTCACACAAGATACGTATTGAGGCAGCTGTTTTGTTGTGTATATCACTACATACGCATACATAAGTCCTTTGAGGTCTTACTTTGCAAAAATCATCATCTCTTCATCGAGAAATGATGAATAAATACGAATTTTGAAAATTATCCCCCGATTGGAGAACACGAAAACCGATGCATGTATCGCAAAAATGGTTTGTACAATTTTGTACGAAATTTTATGATGAGTATTTTGTCATAACTTTCTCGATTGTTTTGCGTCAGAACGGCAAAAACCTGAGAACGTGCACCCTAGGGGTGCATGGCCCCGAATATTTTGTGGGAGAGTTAGTAATCGTGAACAATAGAACACTACTCCTAATTACCAAGTTTCAAAACTTGACGAATTTTTCCCCCTATTTTGTCTATTTCAGTGTTCTATTACAACAATGACTACTCATACAATAATCTAAGATTACATAGGACTCTATTACGAAATGCCGATGACAGTTAATAAGTGGAAGGACATTACATTCTACAGTGATTTTTTAATCATATTTTGCGTATTCATATATACCAAAAGTTTATTACTATGCCATACAAAAGAAAGAAAATAAAACTGCGAATAATTGTTTAGGAATTTATGTCTATTGTCTTCTTATTCCAAATAAACAAACAGAGTTTGAATGTAACAACGCATTTTTCGGAATTTATACGATCTTAATAGGCGCTAACTTTTGTTCCATAAATATATTATATGAAGTTACGACCTTCATCCAGTCTTCATCAGGAGTTCGACATTAAAGTATAGTAGTATTGTCTTCTCATGTATCGGTGTAAGTAAACCATTTACTATATACATCCATCACCTGCTGAAGATTTAGATGAAGGTCGAAACGTCATTTAATGTATTTATGAAACAAATGTTGGTCTCTATCAATATTCGTATGTACATATTCTGAATAATGCGATATTACATTCAGACTCGCATTCCTCACATGGGAGCTAAGGCACACCAGAGCACCCCGCCGAAACTTTCCTGCCCAACAAATACTATTAATAAATAAATAAACTTTATAGTCAAAAAAGCAGCTGCAACTGCGTATGACGACGTGGCGGGAAATAAACAAAGTTTCTACCATCGTTACATAATTTTTTCATCCAAATATCATCGAAGAATTACTCGCAGAACAACAGATTTTCTCAATTAAAAATGCTCACTCCTACAAATTTGTATTAACTAAAGAAAAACTGGAGCACATTCCTCCCAGATTTTCAATTATATTTCTAAACAACAAGAAAATAACCATGAACGTACCTATATTGCGTATTTTTCCTATAAAAATTGATCACTCAAAACATTTTCCCAAACATATTTCAGGTCTCTCCTCAAATTTCGACATGAAACCATAAAGTAATTTTAGCATATCAACTTCCTCCACAAATCACATCTACATACGGAAACCTGAAATGAACCAACTTATCGACATATGGTATTGGACAACAAATGAAGCCAGTTAATAATATTTTTAGAAAAAAAACGGTTTTTGTATGAAATATGAAAATACTTGTAGTATACTTAACCTTTAAAAAACTTCAAACACTTATTAATTTTTTTGAAAATCTTCCAACTTTTTCATTTATTATCTTTAAAAGAAGACAAATAGATCTCTCTGACTTAGTTGCTTGCATCATTTTGTCTAGGGATATGATACGTGGCACTACGAGAGCGAAGACCGAGACACTTCGTCTTGGTAGACCATGTATGTGAATTCCTCACTGAGACAATGCATATTGTATTCAAGACATATGTCTGTGTCACTGATTCTGTTTATTTTATTTAGTTCTTATTGAATGTCTAATTCCATTGTCACTGTTTCTAAGTTGTCTTGTGGCAACACAGTTTTCGTGTAATATGGTTGACAACGCTGTCGCTGTTCAGTTGAACTCAAAAGTTTTTTAAAAAGAAAAATTAATTTTGAAAAAAAAAAGAAAAGAGATTTTGGCAATATTTTCTAATAACTACATAAATGCTAATTGAAGCTTACATGCTAAAAATATTTGAACAAGATTCTTTTAACCACATGTTGCATCCTCTTATAACTAGTGGTAATGAGAGCTGGTAGATTTTTCTATAATGTTTTTAGACAGTGTCTTCAACTATCTTCTCATGATTCTTGTCATGATTCAATCGTGTGTGGTATTGAATAAGTGATTTCTGAGAAACAAACGTGAATAATTAAATACACGTAATATGATAATATGAATACTTTAACATTAAAACCGCGAGGATATCATAATTAGATTGCGTGATGAAGAGAAAATTCTAAGAAAATTTCACACTACATCATTCTTTTACAATCAGATTTTCGATAAATCCTTCCTTACTGAGTCTCTGCAATACAAATGCAACATGATATCATTATATCAAGTTCTTGTATATATTTCTTCCCTTCTGTTCTGATGAAAGAGTCAATCAACCAAAACTGCTTACCAAACATATGTCAACCATTTAATGTGAAATATAGTAAGATTCAGAAATATCGGCACATATAAATATTTGTATGTTAATAATCTTGACCTCTGGTTTAATATCGAATTCTAGAGATTAAGTCAAATAAAAATAAAAATTCAATTGAACACGCCCACTTTTCGATTTATATAAAATCTTCTTGAAGACTACAATGATGCCAATAAAAAATGAAACTTCGAAAAATCTAAAAATTCATTTAGATATTTCAATTAAGAATATTTACGTAAAAAACTAGATATGATATGTCAATTAGTTCATGTGATATTGTTAAAATTCGAAATGTAATACCCTAATTCATCTCTTTATAATGGAAATGTCGAAAAATCCTTTCTTTGTGAGCCTTTGCAATACAAATGCAATCTCCAAAAAGTTTCAAGTTTCATCCTCGAATAGTTGTCGATAGACGTTGATGGCCAACCAAACTGAACATTGTCGTTTACAATAATAAATAAATGGGGGTTCTTTAAAAAATAATTCCTCCAAATTCATTTTTCAGGGGGGGTAATTTACGTTCCAATGTGAGCTCAAATTTTCAATATTTTCACTATATCTCACGAACTAATTGAAATATAATCTCGGTTATTGAACGTAAAAGTTGTTAAATCAATTTCTGAAATTCTGGATATTTCACTATTTAGTAGTACAAAGGGCTGAAAAATGCTTCATCTGCGACCTGGTGAAAATTGTGACGGACCGGGACTCGAACCTGGGACGTCTTGCAGTGGCTGCACACCTATGGCAAAAACAGGCGCTCCTGGGTACGAGTCCCTCCACCTGGCCGTACACGATGCAAACTCAGAAGTTGAGAGTTGAGGACTGAAAAATGTTCGGTGCGTCGCTTTATCCTAAATGACTGACTCGTTCATTAAACCAGAGACAGGAACTAGAAATTATGACGGATTGTAGCTCATGCATAGTGGAGGCTCATTAAGAACGAATTTGTCGAAATTCCGATTTGAAATGTACGGAAGGAGTGAAATGAGCTTGTTTTTTCCCCTTCAAATTCTTGCTAAATATCAAGCCGTACGTAGGTTATATGCATTAAAACGTAATACTTTCCCATCGAACATACAAATACCGGAGACGCCATGTTTTGAAGAACACATTTGAAAATCCTTACTCTTCTGGCGAGCATCAGTACACGATCCTGTTATACGGTATGTGATTTCTAGATGAGTCTTTAACACAATGAGGCCACAGATGAATACGGTAATCTTTGATAAGGGTCTGTAGTCCGTGATAAGGTACTGCAAATGTTCAAATTCAGGAAAAACTTATGTTAAAAACTCTCAAGATGGGTGTAAAAGTCCCTCGTAAGGGTATCATCAGTCAAATTTGCGTCTTCTGACTGTACTCAACTCTTCTTCTCGGTCCAGTCGAGGGCAGTCAGGAGTCATGAAAGACGCTTTGATTGATGACCCTTGCTCGTAACTCGTCGACAAGGGATATTAAACCTGAGCACGAAAATATATAGAACAACTTTTGCAAACGTGAGAATTTGACTGAAAATATCATTCGTGCGATTTTCGTACCGTCACTTTATGTCGGTTGTGCTTTCAGGTAGTTTCACGCACTTTACCTCTTCTGACTCCTTGGCAACGCGCACACTCGAACGCAGAAGTCGGCTTCTGCGCCGCTTCGGCGTTCCTTTTACGTTTAATTTGTCAACTTATATAGTTCGTTACGAATGGAAAACCCCTTATGCTGTCTCTTATANGCGACCCCTGTGCCTGATAAGCATTCGTTGCCATTCGTTCGCATCAGCGCAGCACCTGGCGCGTTTGAGGCTGTGCGAAAAAGAATAATGAACCGGGGCGAACTGAAGAACCGGGGCGATTTTTATAGGAAGGTACTATAACGGCAGTATCCGATACTTTTCGGCCAAGTCGACCTTAGTGCTACCTAGAAGATGTAGAGCTGATCTGACCAAAGTTGCGCCTGTCAGGTCGAGCGTGAGTCTCTTAGATAGATCACCTTTCAGTAGAGGCGAAGTGAGTCTAGAAAGAGTGTGGTCGATCCATTCCTACAACGGACTGCCGCTATGATTCCGTCTAAGTAGTAGGTTATTCACATATAATAATGAAAATTCAGTTTCTTTTTTTAAAGAAAACAATGTGAATAACTCTGGCAGCGGTGGTCTTGTGGTAGCATCTTCGCTTCCACGATCCCGCTGAGCGGTAGAGCGTGGGTTCAAATCCTGCTCGACCGAATTAGGTGAGGTTTTCAGCTGGGGTTTCCCTCACCTACTCCAGACAATGAGGTTCGGTTCCGTAAGTTCCCTGGCAACCCCCTACATCTCCCTTTCCAATTCCCTTACCCAAGTCCAACGGTTAGGTGGAAGAGTCTGAAAGCCTCATGGCCTGAACCTCCTTTTGCCAAAAGGCATAAAATAAATACATTTTCGCTTAGATCATTTTTTCATGCTTTGCTGATATTTTATGGAATGTCAATGTATATCAATATGTTATCAATAGTGTATAACAGAATGCAGAATGATTTAGATGCATTGATAAATAAATCACTCACACAAGTACAATTGAGTATTTTGTTCCGAATCTTCGTTCCAAAATTGTTGAATCCAAATGGATCGACGAGCTGTATCTTTGGGACATGAAGACATTAATGCATGTCGATTTGTATTGGAACATCCTTTTGCAGCACAAAGCACTTCTTTTGACTCGCTGATTACTGGGTATCAATTTTCCTTTACTAATTGAGTAACTTTCACAATGTCACTATCTGTTACAAATATATATCGTTTACAACCAATGTTTTCTTTATGATCGCATTATGATGTAATTTTGTGGGTTTTAGTTGGGTTTCATGTAAGTACCGAGGAAGCAAATCTGTTGAGGTGGCTATTATCGAAAAATAATAATAAGCAGTTAGACGAAGTTTGATTTTTAAAAAACGTGCAAAAATATTTTGACACAAACATGATATATTTTAAATTCATATTAATTCAATTGCAATGTATCTTGGTAATTCAAAATTAGTTCCCTTCTGACGGAGAAATGGGCGCCGGCATTCAGAAACCTGGACATCCATTGGTCACATTGTTTCTAGACTCACTCTGAGTAGAGGGCTACCACGCTGCTTTGTAATAGCAAAGTTGCACTTACGAATCTATTTGAAAGTATGAAACAAAATCAAATTTTATGTATTTATTTCACTACCCAAAACGACCCCGTGTAAGTTTTGTGAACGTTTTGGAAATATTTCAATAATTTATATAATTTTACAACGAGATGAAATCTGGAGGATGACGTTGTATTTCTCTAGCTTGCATCAATATAAGGGTCATTTCCACAAAATAGGGCAATATCCACCTCAATAATAATGAAATATTCTGTTCTCAATAAACCTCCACATCTTGGTATCTAGTCATGGGTGCATATTACCACTCCATCGAGTCATGATAGCATCAGACAGATCAGCGTAATAGGGTCCTAAAGAAACAAACCCTCTGATCCATTTCAATGGTGCTGATACAAAATGGTGTGATATTCAAGAAAAGTGACACCTTTACAATTAACTGAGAGATGCTGAAAAGTGAACACTCATTGATTTTGCGATAAAACCACCTTCGATCATTATTTCAAAGTACATTGTAATAACGTTAAGAACTGGTAGAATCTGTATAAAGGAAAAGTGTGTATCTCACAAAAGTTGCCCCAAATTTATTATAATCGTAACTGCTAATAATTCTGCCTCCGTTTCCTTTGTCTTTCAATATAATTCTGCGTATTTTTACGTGTATGATTCATCTTCTAAGTTTCAGTATCAGTTTTAGCGATTTGTTCTTTTTAAATAAATAAATTTCTTATTATTTGGTGATTATTTTGTCATCTCTGGTTCTGTCTCCAACAATTTTCTCTTATTCAACCACTAATCTAACGAACAATTTTTAAATCAAAAAGTGTAAATATAATATCCGTTAATCACAAAATTT
This sequence comes from Laupala kohalensis, assembly GCA_002313205.1. Lineage (NCBI taxonomy): Eukaryota > Metazoa > Arthropoda > Insecta > Orthoptera > Trigonidiidae > Laupala > Laupala kohalensis. Next base: position 755,725 of record NNCF01130644.1, read on the forward strand.
CAGGGAGGATAATTGCCATTTTTCTACGTCATTTCATAGTCTACGTAAATTGACGGTGAAATTACAGATTTTATATATGTACATAAATCTCTTAAATTGTGATTAAGCACACCGCCAAGATTAATAATGGAATTTCAGACTATGTAAATTATAGATTTTTCTTCCACGTATAGACGTTAGAGTTGTTTAGAAGACATTTTCATACTTTCCTTCACAAAAGAGTTCGTCCATTGCCATGTCCTCCTTGCCACGAAACATTTTAGAGAACACTTCTCTAATAGGGGTAAAAGGGTAGTGGAAGGAGATAGGTTAACATGACCCTAGGTGTATAATATATTTTGTAATTAATCACTAATGAACACTTTAAGAAAATTTCGATTTCGAGTTTAAATCGAAGAAGATTTGTACAAATTTCAACGTCACATGCGGTGGTATTTAGTCCAAGAGTGAGGAAAATGGTCTTTCTGAAGAATTACTTTTTTGTTACTATGCGGAATGACAATACGTGTGATTTTAAGCGGTGCGATGTTCAGAAATATGTATTGATGGTATTGGTATGATGTTAGTTGTGTATTGAAAAATAAAACCGATATTATAAGAATCGCCAACCTTGCATTTATTCTCAGAATCAACTTTCGTTTGCCTAGAAGTTATCTTCAGCATCTTATGATGACTGCTGCAAGTGGAATCTGAGAATAAATGCGAAATTGGCGTGACTAAGAACATTAGTTTTACAGAATAATGTCACATGCGACTATCTAGAATATATATCGCTGTGTCTTCAAGCTATATTATAATGTGAAAGAATGAAACAATCGCTTCAAAAAATGCGCTTTGCGCAAATAATGGAAATTTCCTCAGGCTGCTGCAGATCTTCCGTCACTCTTTCATTTATAGTCCACTCTTTTGTAATACTCTTTCGACGAGAAGAATTATTAATATTGCATACAATTTTTCGGTCACTTTGAAAAGATTTGTTGTCTTTCCAGATTATAACTAATTGATGATATTACCGGAGTTGATTTCCTAACTTCTGACGATTTCTTTAAATGATTCCCTTTTAAGTCCACAGTATGTGATTTATGACATATCCTCTTTAGACTATGCATCATTTTATTGTATTTTAGATGTCTGTAAATATTTTTTAACTTTTTTACACTTTTAAAGTGTTTTAAATGAAATTATGTTGTATTTTAAAAGTGACTTTTGAGATTATATCATATGTTAACAAGGAATTTAAAATTAAATAATTTCAGTTGATAGATGCACCTGATAAGAATCACAAAAAGGGGTGTAATTCTGTGCTCGTTAAAACGATGTGTTTTATGTTTTACTTTTTTGGAGCTTTTAGTTGACTGTCACGCATTGAGTAAAGAATTAGTCTCATTACTGACCATTTTCTCTATCACTTATTATTTAAGACATACTTTCTCTACAGCCGAATGCTACTAAAACGTATGTTGTGTCTGATAACAACCCTTCAAGAACTTAGAAAAGACAAAATTGTACTTTTGTGGATGAGGCGTAGAGCAGGGTTGCTTCATGTGTCTGACGGGTTGCATTCCCCTCTCTATATTCAAACGTTCTTATTGATCTCATAGTAAACCAAAAATTATATCATTTCGTCCCAATTTCATCGGAATGGCACTACTGTAACAAATTAAATGCCTTATATTTATAAGAGAAGATATGTAGATACAACTCGGACACGAAACGAGTTAGTGTATAAATAGTATATTAAGTTGCGATAACAAGAAATCGAACCTTGTTCATTTTTCCCACAGAAACAGGTAGAATGTGTTACTTGAAGAAACCAAGGTTTATAAAATGAAAAGAGAGACATTAGTAAGAGTATTTACAGAATTGGTGGAAAATGTCGAAATTTGGAAGTACTTTGGCGCTCAAATAAAATCCATATCAAATAAAGGGAATTCCGTGAAAGGTGTAGAAACGTGAAGATAAGATATTTAAAATGTGTTTATCGCATAAATTTAGAGGAAATTAAAAGAAGTTTGATTTTGATTTTGTTGAATACTAAGTGTTTGAGTACATCCTCAAACCCATCCCTTGTCGCGCGTGCGTGTTTGAAGCGCAGAGGTTGGCAACGCCGCGCCTGCGTCGACGCACGCGCCGGTCGCTCGCTGCCGTCTCTCGCCGGGCCTCGCCGCTCGCCCGCCCGTCGCCAGCGCCCGTCGCCCTCGTGACAGAAACAGTTGCGGCGCGCCGGCTCGCCCTTTCGGTCGCTGCGGGCGCCGCTGGCGTGTGTAGGTCGCGGCCGCGTGGTGCGCAGTCCCCAGTCCTCAGACCTCCTCAGGCAGCGGCGGGAAGGATGTCGCTGAACAGTCCTGGCTTCTGCGCCAGTCCCAGGAGCCCTCGTTCGCCCAGAAGTCCCTCCACGCACTTCACCTTCGGCGCCAAGAGTCCTCGAAGTCCAAGGAGTCCTCGGAGTCCTAAGGTAGAGAGCGCACGCATGCCTCGTTTCCTTTTTGTGTTTTGTCTTCTTTCCCGGGCAATGTTCAGGAAACAAAAATAACTTATAAACAGGTTTCCACAGCCGGAGTCAATATGAACTTGTTCGTCCGGGACACACCGCGTCTTACGTCTGTATGACTCTGACATTGGCCTGAAAAAGGCCACAGCATGACGGCCGAAACGTTGGCAGTTTTATCTACAAAGACGCGGTTTGTCCCGGACGAACAAGTCCATAAAATAACTTACTGTATTTACTACACTTCGATCGTTTGTCTGTTAAGTTTGACCTCCCACACACACACCAAGATTACATTTTTTTATAGACAAGTTTTTCTTACAATGATTTTAGATATATCCTACTCGTTTACACGATTATCTTAGGCAACGAAAACGAGATTTTTATATTAATGTATTCTGTTAAGCCACTTCGAGTACTCTACTTTACGTTATTTTGAATCTGCGTACATGATATTTAATCCACAATCAAAATGGAGTAAAATACATCACTGTATTCGTTTTTTTTGATATTACTAGTAAATTGTGAAATGAATCATCAAATTATCTTTTTTGAAGGAGTTTATTTATTATTAACTCAAACGGAAAGTTCAATGGGAAACACATTTCCCTCTGTCACCTTTTTTTGGTTTCAATATTGAATCCTGTGAGGTGCGACCATTCGATTATTCACTTTACGACCACATTACGTGATTCTAATTGGGATTGTGATAACTAGTGTTGGTGATGCGATTGTAAGTATGAAACACAAGATGAATCCCATTCACAAACGTCCGCACCTTCATCTGGTAGGGATTACGATTTTGTATCTTTCGCTCCGACCCCCTCCATATCGACATTCGCGGTTGTGTACCAATGAAAATCTCCACTGGGTTGGTTGAAGTCGATTCCCGGGTTGCGAGCAAGGTAAAAATATACTACATCATGGTACCTCCCGGATAGTCAAGATGACCAGGTATACTGTTACATCAACTTTTCGCAGTATTTTGAATAATCCTTATCTGACGACTTAATTATGTAAAATGTATGTGCAGTATTTTACGAACGTAACTTCTCGTTCTTCGCTAAAGTCATCTTCAGTTGATAATAAAAACAACTAATTTACAAAATACAAAAGCAATTGTCACCAGAGAATGACAAGTGAAAGGTAAAAAAAATTGTGTGTGCAAATTTCTACATAAAAAGACAGTCTGTTGGAGATTTTAAAAGTAATGAGAGACGTTATTAATATAACATTTTGAATAATAATGTATCGAAATCAAATTCAGAGAATGAAATTTCGTTTTCTTCACATTTTCAGTACAATACAGTACGATTGGATTTCCATTTCTAGGAATACATGATTTCATAATTCACTTCACATCACAAGCCGTGGAACTACATTTATTTTATCACATTCATTCATGAGCACATGATGTGATACAGTTGAAAGTTTTTCAACGACAACATACAGCTTTTTTCAAAGTGATTTATTTTAAGAGACTAGAAATTTTCGGGAAGGAGAATAAGTTAGCCAGTTGTTGAAAATGATACTTGATTCACTGGTTCTCTTTCAATCTTTCGTAAGTTATCGGGAGAATAAATTTGGTTTCTCATTCGTTTGGATAGACTAATCGCGTTAATTTTAGAATAATAATAATAATAATAATAATAATAATAAGACCTCGTGTCATGAAAGACTACGTGTAGCACATTAGAACTTACAAGTTGAATTGCGGAAGAAATCATATTATGACGATTTAAGAAAACTAAGATCAAGAGTGAAATTCGTCTTTAATTACTATGCAAATTTGGTATGGATTTTATTTAAAAAAATCAATAAAGTTTGTCCCATCATGAGAAATTAAAGCTTCCTAACAACGTAATAAGTACATTAACTAAAATTTGAAACGCAACCATTAAACGTTTTTCAATATGTCACATCATTGAAAAACTCTCTCTCGTAGTGAAAAGTATAAACAATTCATTACTGTGCAAGGGTTTATTTGACAATCAAATAGTCTGTCTGTTCCCTGAAGGACGCCATCTAATAATACGAGTTTGAAATCTTCTAAGTCTCGACCACATTTTTCTCTCCTCACACCGTTTTTTCAAATTTGTGAAAATATGCTTAGACGTTTCTATATCCATTAAGGATCTCCATTGGGATTGATTTTAGATTTTCCTCTTCCAACTATTATACACAAAGTGAAAATCATTAATTACTCATGAATACGATATCCATCCTTTTTTCTTCCTATGTCCCTTGTCTCCATTGACATTCCTGTAAGTTTTCTTTTATTCCATTTTTCCTTTACTTCATGGCCATTTAAATAATGTGCGTAACTATTCTTTCGTGACCATTATGTCGAAGGAAGTATCTCAGTCTCAGGTTTTTCTTCGGTCAAAGAATTGTATAAGACGTGCATGTGTGGACGAAACAATGAGACTGTGGAACACACACAGCGGAATTACTCCTTAAATGATCTGGAGAAATCCAATTTTATAGGGACATAAATAAGACAAGGAGAATATCCTATAAAAGAGTTGCCAAAATTGAATAGAAACAAAGTAAATTTCTGTGAATATGTCACCGAAATATGATACATCAGAAACACATTGAAAAGGCACATATGAGAGTAATTGTGATAGGGGACGAGCACCTCTTTAATTCGAAATGGCAAAGGGATGATCGAATAGAGTTAGATTGTTTAAAAATATAATAGTTTTCATGTAATGACCATATTTAATATATTAAAAACTAAAAAGAAAAAAAATGGATGAGACATAGATGCAACGGAAAAACCTGAGTTTTAAAATGCTCAGAAGCTGGATCTTCACAAAGTGTCGTAAGAAGAGAACCCATTTCAGCCATACACTGAAATGTGTTCTCATACATATTATTTATTATTAATGTCCCTTGAAATTTTTGTTGAAATTTTGTTGATAGTCGTAGGTTGAATTTGTTCATGCACGTTCTATGTGTATTTTGTATAATCACCTTCTAATTTTCTCCATATGAAGTGTGAAGCCCAGTTTCTTACCTTAAATTATAGGTATTTCTATCCTGTAATTATTTATCTTTATGAATTACTTTTTAAGCTGTATTCATTAGACATATTTTTTTGTAACAACGTATAATTTGTTTTTTATGAAGATATTTTGTTATACGTAACAGATGTCACACACGAGGAGGATATCAGTACTTTTGTATTCAATTTCACGTCTTCAGTTCCCTCCCCAATTTACTTATCATCGTCATGGACTTGCGACTTTTTCTTCAAGTTTTATCAATAAGCCATAGGTTAAGATATGGCGCACCATGCGGGCATCCCGCATTATTATTGTGATGTACTCTTATTTCCCTAATTTCAATACATTGTTTTTCTAAATAATTCACAGTAAAATAATATAAAATCTATTAATATTCATCTTTAAAAATCGTATCTAATCGAATTCCACTATTCACTAAGAGTTATTGAATGCTCTTGTACTGCAAAGTCCGTTAATTTGGAAAGCTTCTAATTTCCGACTGTACTTCCAAAAATAGCAAAATTTTTCCTCATTTTATCTGCAGTAGAGTTCTTTGCAGAAGCTGTAATGTATCAGTGCAAATGCATTTTTAGTACATTCGCTTTTTGGTGACAATTCTTTGTAAAATGTTTCAGAAATAAGGAAAGAAGCAAATTCGATGATATATTTCGCTTTGCATTCCTCTTCATCCCATCACTGAATAATGAATATCAACAATCAAGTTTTGCAAAACCTCGGAAATTTTCCAGGAGTATGTACTATATTATGAATGACCCATTCTCTCCAGGTTTTCTGAATCATTTCATTGGAAAATTAATCACATATTGAACTTTTCAGATTTTTCATATATCGAAATACGCTTCTCAACGTAATATTATTTTATCGAGTGTATTTTCAATCCCAATAATAAATTGTTCGTCTTGATGAGGTGTTTCTTTCCTTGGATGCAACTGCCCGAGCAATGTCACTATCGTTCCAAGTGCGAGATAAGATTGCAAATTTTCAATTTGTCATCTTTTACTTCGTTTTTAGATTCTCAAAACCCTTATTTATTCTGAATGTACATATGCTTATCTGTAGATATATTTTCCCCTCAGTGTTTCTTCTGTACCATTCCACCACATATATCCCTGGATAGATCTAGATGACTTACTTGAAGCATTTCTAGCGGCAATCTGTAAAATATTTATTTGTATTTTCTCTATGTTCTCATCCATACTTCTCTCATTCACATCGTTTCTTCTATCCAGTAATTCCAATTTCTTCTCCGTTGAGCATTCTCTAGCAATTTACCCCAGCAATTAATTTATATTTTCGCCTCTGTCTCTGTCAAGATCTTCCTCTCATCTACCGTAGCGTGTAGAAAGAGTAATTTAATCAACAGTCATTTTAATCAACAATTCATATTGTGACTTTTTTCTTTGTCATTAACTAATAACAATATTTGAAAAAAATTTAATTGTTGTAAAAAAAATTAAAAATAATTCTATTTAATTACTAAGGGGAGGGAACCGAATACTCACTTCTATGGGAGCCACTCACAATGAAAACACAACAATCTGGTGTTCGAGCAATGAACAAAACATTTTATTACTCATACTGACGCTCAATACACAATATTCACTCCACTGGAAAATTATTATAACACTACACATAACTTCGCCTACTGCGCTGGTAACGTTCTTTTACATGGTACTCACCACTCTGCTTCTTAATTGGAGGTTCCTCTGTTCTTTACCCCCTTCTTACAATTTATCACTTTAATTGTAGCACACGGCCTGCTGACATTTATGTCACAATTTATAGTTCACAAGGCCAAAAATAACAAAACAATTCCCTTCTACACTCTTACACACTACCCAAGCTGTCTGGTGATGTCGGACGAGATGAAGATCTGTTCAATTTTGTGTTCATGATTTAGCGACTCGTTCTTCGTACCACACTAATGTTTGTTCCCCTTTTTTTTCTTGTCTAAGCGATCTTTTTCATTCCATTCACCTTCTAGGTCCGCCACATTTTGGAGTTTCCCGACTCACTTCGCCTTAATTTGCTTTCGTCTTTAGCCACATTTAATATTATTAACTACTCACTGTATGAGTGCGCCTCGCATCTCCTCTGACAGATTACATTGGCACTTCCCTTCGATTGTCTAAGCTATAACGATACTTGCTAATTGGTTGAAATGACCTTTATTGGCTCATTAACTCCTAAAATGTTATGTCTTCGCATTGTTCGAATCGCTCACTCGTTTGGCCTAGTTTGTTGCACTGTACGAGTATTATTGGCTATTTCAATCACCCGTTTTCTGTTGCCTCACTCTACAAAAAGGAAATCTCGTAAATTTTTCACTGGCTGACTCGATAAATAAATTGTTGCAATTTTATCACTGTCTGTCTCAGCAAATAACGGTCGCCAATCTTTACACTGCAATCGAACAACAATGAACTCCCTCAAATTCGTCACTGTCTAACTCAACAAATGAATTGTTGCAAGTTTCTCACCATCTGGTCTCAACAATTAAACTGATGCGAATTTTTCACTGTCTCACGTTCACATAATACACTGTCTCAAAATGTTTTACATCTCAACTGTCACAAATACACTCTCCCGAAATTTTTCTCATTTCCTCTCACAACTACACACTGCCAAAAATTTTCTCCTCACTTCTCCCCACAACTACGCACTGCCAAAATTTTTTTCCTCTCTTCTCTCACAACTACACACTGCCAGAAATTTTCTCCTCTCTTCCTCCTTGCCTCTGTGCCCTAATTTTTTTATAGATAATTTTGCGTCACGTGACGTTCCCCCTCTTCACAGTCCTTGCTTCTGCTGCCAGATCTCGGTTCTTTTCCCCCTCTTAATTTTAATTGGTAGTTTCCGAAAAGATGTATTTTGTATTTTCCTGTTTCCAATCATTCCATTTGACTCCTCCCCCTTGATATTTCATTGGCTGCACCCCCCTCTCTCTACTTCTAAGATTCTTTCCTCGAGATGAAGGTCTGTCGGCCATTTTGTTATTTTTGTCCCTGTACATCTGCGCGGGCGGTATGCTTCTAAAGACCTCGGTTTTATTGTTTTATTGCTAGGCGGCATTCGACATCGTCCCTTTCTAGCTAGCATTTGTTCTGAGCGTCGGCACTTCTTTTTGAACCCAAATTTTATTACATTCTTTTGAATTTTTGCTATCATGTTATTGCCGAACCCATGGTCGCAAAATTTCACATTTCTAAAGATTCTTGTTGAGACTTGCTTTTAGGATTCATGTCCCCCAAGAGACCTGTGTCGCGAACCTTTTTTTTTGTTTGCCTCAAAAGTAATATTATTTCCCACGTTGCTTTGGGAAATAATATTCCGTAACATCCGCCCTCTTTCTTGAAAGATTCGTGTTCAGACTAGCAGGCTACTAAAACATGTGTCCTGCTTCCTATTTCTTTTGATCTTTTTCCAAATAAAGGTTTTTATAGCGTTATTCTCCTAAATTTTGTCCCCGTCTTTCTAAAGATTCCTGTTTGTGTGTTTCTGAACACGTGTCCTGGTCTCTACTTTTGATTTTTCCAAATAATAGTTTTTTATTGCGTTATTGTATTCCAAAACTTTCTAGTAAGCTTTTTGATGTAGGACCGCCTTACCAAACTTTCGGACCACCCAAGTCTCTTTCAGCGAGCTCCCATGTTGACCCATGCTTTTTATTTTAATATTTTGAGAACGCGTGATTGAATTATTAATCAATTCAATCCACGGTCTCAATATGTAAACCAGTGAAAATGGATTAATTTTGTGTCATTTTAATAAATTATGTTTGACTTGCATGTCGGTTGACAATGAGATTGGGAAAAAAATTCTAACTAAAATTGTCACGTTTTCTATACAATTTGTATACCTACTACACTTAGGAATAATGATATCTATTATTCATTATTTATACCTAAACCATATTTGTTGTAACATTGTAATCATAGGGTTTTATTTTCTCCATACGTTTTCTTGTCCTATTGAATAATAATATTTCCTCAATTAAAATTAAATTTTCACTTTTTATCATGTCATAACTATGGACTTAGCCAGCACCTGTGTAATATGGTATAATTCATGTTCCTACCAAGCCGTCGCAAAAGCCGATAACAAGGAGGCTCAACAAAAGCGAAAATTGTCTTTTTAAATTTGAAACTTAAACAACCTTTTTGAATTCAGTATATCCGAAATATATTATGAATTTTTTTTCCTGTAATGTCGATTCTAGTCTATTGTATTCTGAGTGAATAGTTTTCCGTAGTAAATGTATGACATACATTTTAGCCACGTAAAGACTTTGTTTTTAGGTTTTGAGGTTTGAGTATGCAAATAATTTATTTAGTATTAATAAGTTGATTTTTAATGATCTTTATTTATATTAGATAACGGAATTTTTTCTACTATCTATACTAACGTAATAATCGTAACTTACAGAATGTCCCACTCGAGACCTTTGGCTTGCTGAGAACCTTTAGTTTTTGAATTGGATGTGCTGCAATTGTTGATACGATTGGGTCAGGGCTGGTTGGGAGGAGGATTGTGTGGGCTATTTGCTAACGCTCGCCCCGGGCGCCTGTGGATCTCGTGACGGCACTGGCCTCTACCAGTGAGCAGACATTTCTTCTATAATTTTTTACACGTATTTTCTCCTTGTCAACTAACGTATATCTTTCTTCATTCTCGATCATCCAGATTCCTTCTTCACCTTTTTGAACATTTACACAAAATTCAAGATACCTCCTGCATCAGTGCTTCTACAATGTAAAAGAATTTATTTTAATAAAAGTTAAATTCGTCTTGTATTTTATCGCGCCATTGCCGTAGTACTTTTAAAATAAATTATAACAATTTCAAGAACTATTTTCTTTCACGATTGTGTTGTGTCTCATGATTCATATTAATTTAGTTTTATGTGTACTCAACTTTGGCACGGTTGTGTACATTAATTCTGTAGCCTCACCCTGGCCAGGGTTTTTCTCCGGTTTTCCTTCAGGTAGAAGCGGATTTTTTATACAGACTCTCTTGACTTTTGTCTAGGGGCGCGTCTATTGAAGCAATAAATCGTGAATTTAGTGTTATTTTAATTCTTATGATTCATAAACACTATATTCAGAATAACATATTGTTCGATAATAATTCTTTAATAATGTGAAATAAATCTTTTGTGTTAAATTACAAACTTGTTGATATTCTAGTATTATAACATGTAGCTAACTTTTTATCTTATCTAGGAGTTTGCTGAAATTTTTCAATCCGCATCTGCCTTAGGATCCTTGATAAGAATTGATGGCATGGTCTCTTGCTTGCTTCCGAAGAGTAAATTAGATTTTTGTCCTCCACGTGGTCATACGCAGTTTGTAACTGCTTTTTTGACCATAAATTTATTATATATAAGAACTAACTCTTTTGATTACTGAAATGGTGCAGTTCCTCTAAAGTTGTACGTCAAATCTTCGTATCCACCACACTGATATAATATCATTTGCCGTTTGTAGGATCTGTGAACATTGGAAGAATCACGGAACGTTTTGTATTTCTGACAAGGATATTGGCTCTACACACTATTTTTGCTCCGAACTAGTGGGCACTGAAATCAGAAAATGGAAATGTCCCCGAGTGTAGGAGAAAGGCTCTGTTTATTATGAGACGCCGCCTCCTCCGCTGCCCCTGATGTATGTAAACGTTGTCTGCAGTGGATTCAACAGGTGTACAAGCAGTCAATGATCCTTTTGGCTCGTTTCCAAAGGGAAGCTCTCCGGCACAGAATGACTACTCTCTCGGAAGTCAACCTTTCTCATGAATAATCGTCTGCCCATTAGTTTCCTTTACGAACACAGATTATATAATGGATACTCTACACTAATAAAAGTGAATTATTTGGAATGTTATGCAAATGGAAAAAGTAATAGATGAAATTATTTGACATTTTAAAACACACTTCTGAAATTTTTATTGCAATTAAAATGAGAAGTATGGTTAATATTGATGAAATACAAGTACAGAAAAACAATTAAAATTGACTGCTAATCAGTAGATAAGAATCTTCATTCGCATAACTGTAGCCGGTGAAGCTTACTAATGTAATCGCCAGAGTTGAATTGCGTTACGTGAGGCGAAAAATCCACTGAACGAATAATATACGTAACCGAATCATAGAAGCAAAATTATATAAAGACTCATATGAACATTGTTTTCAAGTACATAAAACTGAAATGAAAACCAAAGAATTCAGAGATCTGAACTATGAGCTTTGTTTATTTCTGTGTGATGCGAATGTTCCTTCTGCCTGGATTTTAAAATAATTTGTAATTATGTACATATAAATATTCAGTGCTGAGAACTACGTGTATTTTCGTACGTTTTCTTAGTGGTACTGAATTTTGTAATTAACAAAACTGAATATTTAATACCACGAAAGTAGAGAAATATGAAAACCAACATACGAATTTATGATATTGTATAAGAACTACGGGCAACGCCAGGCAAAATGAGGTAATGAATCCTGACCTGTTGACAGATATTTTAATACCCACTGAAGGACAAAAGTATGCATTCTCAGTACCAATTTTTCTTTGAATTTTGATGTAATATTTTATGTCTGATTAACAATTTTAAATATTTATGTTTTATTTGTGAATTGTTTTAAAAGTTTGAATGTACAGCAATGACCGTTTTAAGTTTTTTTTAAATTCCGGGTAACGCCGGGTTGTTCTGCTAGTATTATAATAACCAAAAGAAAATGTCGTATAAGATGTGAAGTTTTATGATACATAACCTGGAGAACATATTCATATCCGGTGAATTTTCATTCACGCGATAACTCATAAATCATTCCAGGAATATTGAGAATAGTACATTTGTATTCTTGGAATGGACCCAAACTTCCCTACTCTATTTCTCATGACGTCATAATGTTCGGAAATGAATTTTTACGAAAAAAAATGGAAATAAACAAATGTGAAAAATGTAGAGCTTATTTGTGAGTCTAATCGACCTTTGACTAGAGTCTACATTACTTTTCAAGGTGTCTGTGGAATGTAATTGCATTTCGAATCTGTCGACTGATAGAACGTTACCCCTTGTCGTTTCAGCGGAGTCCACATTTGTGTGGCGGGTTGCATCCCTTCCTTTAACACACACTCTCTAAATGAGTTACAGCAGCTAAGCGCTGCTCGCTTTCAATTACAAGCAGTATCAGCGATCCAAGTTCATAAAATCTCTTAGATATATAAAGGTTTCCTGTATTTTTATACTAACCGTCGTATAACACAATATTACGTATTAGAGTGAAGAATAACATAGTTACAACGTATTATTTTTAATATACTTGAGTGGCAAATACGATGGAATACAACAAAAAATGGAAGGACAACTTACAAATTCATACCTTATGTAAGATATAAACAGCTGAATAAAAATTATTCATACCTAACCAATTAGAAATTTTAATAGGGTTTTGCAACTAAAAAATATTTGGATAGCTGGAGAATGAGACAAATCATGCGGTCAAGCAAGAGAAAAAGTACATCACATATTTTGGGATTGTCAATTTAGTCTAGTTACTCAGTGCTCAAATAGGGTCTACCCGGGAAATTTTGATGCAGTGATTTTTTTCGTCTTTTATTGTCCTAAGTAAAAATAAAAGAACACTCAAGTAGTGACGAAGATCAAAAAGTGATTATTTATTTACTTCTCGGAGACTGCTAGTAATTTCTAGACCAAAGAAAAGTGAGTTGAATGAACTCGTTGAAGGAGGGACTACGTGGTCATGCTTCTGAATTATATATCGCCATTAACTCCTTAGGGGTCATGCATAAAATACGTTTTCCAAAATGGGCAATTTTTGATCCCCCCTCCCCTTACGAGATATATGTTACGAAGATGAGATACCGACAGTGAAAGTCTCAAATTTATTAAGAACCTCCCTAATTTAGATAAAAATAATTAGAAATTATATTTTTGTAGTTTTTTGAAACATTATAATTGATCATTAATTGGCAAGCGGTAATTTAGATAACATCGCAATATTTTACTGATCTTGTTAAAACATTTTCATTCTTCTATATTATAATTATATTTTATATTTATAATTTTCGTGATCTTGAATGTCTATATAATAATATGAAATTCCATTAACGTTAAAATCTTCGTGACTTCCCCCACCCCTCCTATGAATTATACATCAATGGAACCCCTCCCCCTTTCCTCCAAGCGAACGTATTTTATATGTGATCACATATTAATCAATAAATACCATGAATAAACAATCGTTGACTTATTAGATGACTTACAATGTTACAAATCCGGGTGAACACTGGCTCCGGCCCAATATTATGCGGAATGTGAAAATATTTCACAAAAGTCTTTCCTCCAAACAAAGAAGTTGGTTCGTACAGAGACCAGTTGACACTTGTTTTAGATTATTGTACACAAAAATGTACAGATGAGGTACCGCGAGTTATTGTTCAATACTATAGTTAAAACAATATTATAGTGATTTTATGCTGAAAATTTTATATTTCATTATTATTGCCTTACTAGATGGTCTGGCTGTTCTCCAATAAGGTCCGCGGTCTGGTCCCGAGATGTCCGCGCCAAAGGGAGTCTACTGTACTTATGTCGGGTGCTATACTTTGTGATCACTTCTCACGGGACACAAAATCTTAAATAAGATTTAAAGACAATGAACGCAAGAAACGACCCACGTATGTTGCGCGAAGACTGAATCATAACTAGAGCTTGTGTGATAGTATTATTCCGTGAGTTAATACGATTTGCTTGTGTCGAATGTTCTTTGGGCGCTTCAATCTCACGAGGTTGCGTCATTAACAAACCTGAACTTTTCTCCGAAGCCATTTGTGTATAATACGTGGGTCGTCTCAAACTCCTAATTAATACGAACCCATATACCAAATTGCTTTGTAAAACGTTTATCAATATTTTCACTTAATCCGAGTCGAAATCTGTAGATAAAAGCGGCGTCGACCTCAGTGACTGACTCATTCATTAAATGCTTATGCATTGTAGAGGTCCGTTTAGAAAATAACTCGAATATCCAATTTTCAAGGAGTTATTTAGTGTGAAATGTGTTTTTTTGGAATTTTCATTATACCTCGCAAACTAATGGATATATCTTGACGGTTTTTGAACGCAAATGCGCTATTTATGTGAATCCTAAGACGAAACGTATTAAACTACATCACGCGAAGGAGAGCTGGATAAACCAATTTACGTGAATAAAAGAAATTGCTCTTGGAGATATGCATCTCCTCTTTCAAAGTTAATTCTCTACTTCTTTCATCAAATACTGTTCACTCCATACAGTGGCGGATCTGGATCGTAATCAAGGGGGGAGCAGGCTAACCGGGGAGCATTTTTGTTTAAAACATATGGTTTTACAACACTATTACCATTAAATAAAATGCATCAAATAAATAATTATCAATTAATAATCTGGCATTACTCATAGCAATATCAATTATTTATTAAAGTTATTAATATGGCATTATTAATTTTATTAATATCTATTATTAATAATAACAATTATATTATTAATAATAATAATTACAATTATAACTAATTACAATTTTTAATCTGTCAACATTTTTCCAAAGTACGCAACTTCAATATTATCTGTTAAGAGTTCAGGTTCAACGGGGAGGGCTGTAGCCCCCTTAACCCCCTACTCCCACCGCTATACATCCGCCACTGACTCCATAATCTTTCGTATGCGTCAGCAAACAGATATAACGTTACGTAGCAACAAAATTGCACAAGTAATTACTTCAGTTTAATAAGAAGGTCGACGATCTTCTGCTCTCAGCTTCGCGCTCTGCCCTTCATCTTTTTATTCGTCATCCGCTCCTCCTCCGCAAGGAAACACTGAAGAAATTATTGGTATAAAATTGCAAGAGCTTTCTTCTTTATAGTTCTAGTTGTAATATTATTCGTTCCAGTTGTAAAATATTTTATATCACTGCTCTGTTATTGCTCGTTATCCGAGAAGCATAGAGAGGAAACCCATGTACGATATATTCAGACGATAATTGAATGCGCGTGTGATCGTGTTTCGCTAAGGTTTCGTTTGCTGCTTGCGCCGCTGGGAGCGCTAGTGAAGCTTTGTGTTTCGAAAGCTCTTTTTCTCTCAAATGCTTTTTGTTGTCGCTTCTATTCCAGCAACGTTTTATTCATCTTTCTCTTCGTGGATTTTCATTGTCCATTCGTTCTATTCATATAATATAGGTACCGATATGGATGGGGTGAGTGAAAATAAATTTGTTTATAGTGTCATACGAAAAACTCGAGGAAAGTGGTGCGTATTAATTATTCACTAGAATAATTAGTTTACAAGAAATAATTGAAATATTATAAAATGTTTTTCACTCTTCATATTGCGTCGCCTTCAACGAGTTAACGTCAACAAATTTATATTCCTCTATGAAAGAAATGAAATAGGATCAATTGACTTTTCATGAACTTATCACTCAGTTACCCGTCTATCAATCATTCCAAAAATAACTTTTCTAACTGACCCCCAACAACAATGTTCATTTCCTCCAAATTGTTGCAATCGATATTTTTTAAAACTTGTATTCTTTGTTTGCAGCACATTCTTTATTTATTTACTTCGTATACAACGCCGTACCTAACTTAGTAAAAACCGCAACTGTTAATACATTTTTTTTCGTGTTTGTGAATACTTCTTCTGTGTTCATTTACATAATCTTCGCTCAGTTTCTTTCTTGTCTTATTTTGCTCCCCCCCCCTCGGAGTTTGAAGCTTTATATACCCTTCTCCATTTATTATACGTTTTCGTTCCCCAATTTTCGTAATGAATGTTTAAAAATGAAATTATGCCTATCGTGTTCTCCTCCACAGAGCGGCTGCCATTTCACCTTCCCGTCGCCTGCTTCGCCGAGTGGCCGCGAGAGCAGAAGTCCGTCTAGTTCCTCCAGAGAACCTTGGGCACGTTGCAGACGCTCCACATCCGACCTCACGGACTTAAAGGTAAACAACGGGCCAAGGGATTTGATATTTTTAGTCTTGCTTTTTTATTGAATTGTGGTTACTAATTGCACCATTAAAAATTAAAAATTGGGGTAAATTTGAAGTAGGAAAAATATTTTTTTCATTGGAATATAACTTTCAAATCAAGGGATTTAATTAGGTCTTGCTTCTTCATTGAATTGTGATTACTAAATGAACCATTAAAATTTTGGGGTAAATTTGAACTAGGAGAAATATTACTTTTAATTATAATTTTGCAAAGAAATTATACTGGCGGATACATACTGAAATATCAAAACTGCCTGCCAATCAACAGATCGAAATATTTTATAATAAAAATAAAGTACTTCACCATTGTCTTTCAGAAATAAAGTCACTTACTTGCGGAGTTCCCCAAGGTTCAATTTTCGGCCCTATAATCTTTTTATAATATGTGAACATGTCATCCTCCACATCAGATTTAAAAAATGGTTCTTTTTGCTGATGACACTAATTTACTATGTAAACACGCCAACGCTCAAAAAGTTTTGTCTAACCTTTCGGCTTGGGTCCATACGAATCGTCTCATTGTAAACACTGACAAACCAGTGTCTATGTCATTTTACAATAGTATCACAGAATCTTTACCCCAGATTTCTCTTTCTTTAAACGGAACACAATTAAAAACTGTTACGAATACAAAATTCTTATATTCAAGACAACCTCAAATGAAATTGTCACGTTGACAGTCTTGATTCCCAATTAAGCAAATTGTGTTACGCATTACGAATCATAGTTAACGAAGTTGGTTCACGAATTTCTGTTTGCGTATTCCCTTTGTGTTAGTCCACGTATTTCTTGACAATAAATTATTATTAATGGGAACTCAATTGTAAAAATTTTCCTTGTTTTTACTAATTCAATAAATTATAACTTACGATTAATATATTACTTCTCTAGTAATCTTTTAATGCCAAACGCCCATTCATTTCATGTGGACACTAATGGCCGTTTGGCGATATTAGTTAGCCACCTCAAAAGTCAATTTTTACAAGAGTTATAATTCATTAAGTTACGGTTATTTAATTATAATCTTCTTTAATTTTATAATTTAAATTTTTAAAAGTTGTTTTTTAAATCAATTCAAAGAAAATATATATTTTTATCTTACTTGAGGTAAGGGAATTCGTAGTGATGTTCCGTGGTTGGTGTGTCGCAGGAGAATGGCGTGGCGCCTCCCGCAGCTCCTCGCTCGCGTCCGTGTTCGCCGCAGCCACGCGCCGGCAGCATTAAAGCACCTCCCTCTGGCGGCCTCGCGTACTTGGCTTCGCGAAGGGGCAGTCGCGATTCGACGAGAGATCTCGCTTCGAGAGACGCGTCCAGGGAACCTTCCAACGAAGACATCGGGCCCCTCAACTTCTCAGCGACGGCGCGCGGACGACAGCGGAGGACGTCCAACTTCTTGGAGTTGCCTGGTGAGTGCGAAGGAAGCATCACAGATTGTTCTAATGTAAAAAGAGTTTGATGATACTGTTGCCTCTAATTGGTTTCGACACTTGTCAAGGATTTGATGTGACTGCTCTGCAACGCGAATACGTTATTCATATACGTCACATAAAGGACGCGAAGCATCTCAACATCGTAGACATGTACTGTGGTGAATCTATGAGGGGGAGGGGGGGGCTCTGAGAGGGCTATTCAGTTTGTCACTGATCCTTGAAAGTGTTACTTCAGGTGGCTCCTTGCGCTACCTCTGTGTCTCTTACATGTGGAGAGTGATATTCTTCGCAAGTACTAGGATAGTTGAGATGTAATGTCAGTCGCTGAAGGGTGGCACTTTTTTCAAGTCTAACATTGTATCAAGTATTTGATCAGATGAATAGTTGTAAAACATCTGAGAAGGATATATGTCGACTTGAACACCACGATTAGGAAGGCTGTTTCCTATGACTGACCACTGAAGATAAAATCCTGAATTTTTTTATGTATTAAGTTTTGTTATGTTTGTTTGAATACTATGCAGTTCTATGCCCTTTGACGAGTTTTTAACATCTGTTATCCGGCGAGACTGATTAAAACGTCAGATAAAAGATATCTGCTATTTTTAGTTTTATTAATCATGCGAGAACAGAAATTGACGCGTTTTCATGCCATCTCTTCGCTTCAGAGTACCTACTAAACCGTTTGCGAAATGGTTTTGCCCTATGATAAGATCGTGATAAAACTTAACGGAATTGTGGTTCATGGTTAAAAGTGTCTAAAGTCATAATATGTTTCATTTCTTATGCTAGTTAATATTTTTTACGTACCTTCAGTTTTATGAGTAATTAATAAGACTATTTAATAATAATTTTTATAGTCTGCACTACAGCGCGTAGGCATCTTTGAGTTTTTCAAAATGTAAATACGATATTTCATACATATAGTTTTCAGTGAATTGATTCAAACTATGTTGACGTATGTATGATTTGATTCACAGTATGTTGGAGTGGGTTTATGAAATGAGCATAGATAATGATTGGCCATGGAGAATTGCAGGAATTCAACAACAGGAAAATGTGAAGATTTAACAATCACAATTCATGTCAATATAAACCAATCAACATTTTATACTTTTAATGCTTATTTTTACAGTTTTAGATTTGCCAAGACTTAAAGAACACAACAGTCTGCCATAGAAGTTTAATTTCTAAATACTCTTTATTTTAATAATATTTCCCTCTCCTTTTTTATACAGTGGTGGTGAAACAGGTGTCACACGAGCCTCTCACGTTTTGGAGTTTTGTTGTTGCTATTTTCGAATCTGTTATTTTGTAATGTTTCTAGCATGAAGAAGCAAATAATCTAAAAATAAATAAAATACTAGAAAATATGAATGCTACAACATAATAAAATACGAGTAGTTTTATTGTAACTTGTTCATGGAAATGACCTCACCATCTTGTATGAAAAACGTTACGAATCCCATTAAGCTCTTTGTTAGCAGTTATTGGCAGTTCGCAGTGAGCAGGATTGCCAGCAGTTGTTCAGTGAATGCTGGAGATTGATCAGACAGGCAATTTCACAGCGTAGCGCTTCCGTTCCATTTCAACTGCAGCAGACAATGGAGAAGAGATGCAATGTGGGTTTCATGGCATTTCGGATGCCTCATGCAGAACGCGCGCGCGGACACGATTGTCACGTGACGAAATGGGGAGAATTATTACGAATTAAAACCTCACTAAAGCAAGTTTATACGTTTGTCAATGCAACCTCCACACTTAAGCACTGTATGAACTAAAATCAGAACAAGGGTAAAAAGTTTCGAGTGGGGTTATGAACTGTTTCGTTATTGATGTCAATTACGTTATTGAAATATATAACTTTTATTTTATTTTTCTCAGAAAACAATAATTCGGTTCAACATTCCCTATGGAGAGCGTCTTGTTAGACAGGGTGACATCGTGCATGAAAAGAGGTTTTGATGTTCACATCTATCGACTTCAGTTTGTTGAGATAAATTTAACCTAAATATTATAAAACGTCATTGGAAATGAAAAGTTTTACTAAATACTCTTTATGTTACAATACAAGTAATTAACATATGGTCGGTCCGTTTTAGTAAAACAGTGTACTGTATCGTTTATATCGAAAAAATATTTTCAAATATAATAAGACTCTTGGTGTACGTAGAGTTTGGTGTCAAGCCATCACTCCACCAACCCGCAATCCCAAGAACAAATAAAACATTATTCACAAAAAAATGCGAATGTAATTGGCCTAGAAGAAAATAAAAACCATTAACTGGCACCCGATGTACTTTTCATACTTCAAGGGTGTAGAACAGTATATTGATTGCAAAGGTGCGAACCCTGCCATCCACGAGATTAATATCCAGCATTGAATAGGGATTCCCTTGAACGCATGCATGTTTCGTCCATGCTCCGCTTCTGGGAATCAGGTGTCTGAATATTGACGCCTCTGCTTCTACCATTCTTCATTCCCCCTCCGTCGCTAGAGTTTCAGCTTCCGCTCCCGCGAGTCCCATTGGTGGCGACGGAATCGATTCACACGAATCAGTCATCATTTGATTCGAGAGAGCGTGCTCGGGAATAAAAGCTTTCGAAAAGGCCACACCGAAACATCGATTTTATTGGCAGAACGCACACAAATTGTGGATTTATGTGGATACATCTTAAGGATTTTCAGTGTACATAGCTCCTAACTAAACACTCCGTAAATTACACAAATATATACAAATAGTTTTTTTTATTAAAAAAATCATTAAATTAAGTAAATTCAAGGCTTATGACCTTTATAATTTGTTATAATTTGTTCTACCCGACGACTACTTCAATGTAGTGAGTTTTTAAATCACGAAATATATACTGTTCACCCGTTAAAGGTCGTAGGTCTTGAATTATTTATTTAATTTGATAACATAATGCGTGCTAATTGCAGTAGAATAAGTTTTGTTTATATGTTTATTAACTATGATCGAGAAAACTAAAACATTTACAGACTTCATTTTTATTCAACATGATGCAGAACTATTCAACTTAAAATATAGGTTATGTCTCATACAGCCGTACTAATACAAGCTCGGTGTAACTTCGGTACTATAGGCTTACTCCGAGAGTAGTTACTTCTAGCGTAACACTGATGTGAACAAGGAATAAAATTTTACTAATGATGACATTTTAAGGCTGGCGCAACTGGTCTCGGAGTAATGCTCGAGTATTGCGGATGAACGCTCGGCAACGTCGTATCTTGTAAGTTCTTTACCTTTTTGATCGAGGAATGCAGTATTCCAATAACGTTGTGAACGTCTCACGACGTGAGTGATATGTAATATGTGGTGACATCACTGATAAATCAGAACGTATACATA